>JAUYWH010000020.1:23420943-23444232 GCA_034779795.1 Ctenopoma multispine | reverse complement strand
CCTGCCTCAGTGACTCTAAGAGCTACACCAGCAGAAGCTTAGCCGTCAGGTGGGACGCAAAGTGCAATTCGATTACAAGATGAAAAGTTATCCAGAGCACCCCCACCCCCACCCCTTTCCCGCCTCTGTCGACATCATATGCCCCCTTCACATTTCTGTCTGCCCCCTCATATATGGCTGTCTAGAACCGGGCCTGGGTGACGTTACCTTCTGCGTTCAGAGCAGTTTGTGCTGATTCTTTATGCACAGACATATGCGGACACACTGATCGTATATAACATGCTGCCACAAACTACGAGAAACAAAATAGTCTAAGTACATCACACTGCACAGCGAGAGAAACCAACGTGATTTATAATCACAGCAGTGATTTATTTGCACAATTTGCTGGCACTGTTTTAACTAGGAGGCATAGTATGATACTTACAGCCCCCACCAGGAGTTACAAGATATTAGCAACTGCTGATGTCAATGAGCAAATTTTCTGTCTGATTTCCACAATCTATGTTTTCTTTTGCAAACTTTTTGGTACATGTCTTCTGTTAGAATTATTATTTGAAATGAAATATTTGGTCATACATTAAATAAAGGGAGTGGAATCTAAAGATCTAAAGTTTTTATCTTCAAGTTGCTAATTTTTCAGATTTCAGATTCTCATTTAGAGAAAGTTTAGTGTTTGTCCCTGATAAATGACTACATGTACCCCACCTCCTCGAGAGGACTCATCTTTTATCTTTGTGTTGACCTCCCGTCCCCGCGGTCCCTGGATGAGCTCATTTCCTCTTTGGCTGACTCACAGCGCTCACACCTCTCTGTGGAGGAGCGATAGAGGGAGCTGGATAAAAGAGTGTCGGGTGTCACATCTGCATCCAGAAAAAGCTGCTCCTCGGCTCAGCTCATTTCACATTTTTCTGCCTCTCGCCTTCGTCCTGGCAAAACACAGCACATGTATTACTCAGATGTGCATATTGTGGTGACATGTCAGCAGTAAACACAGGTAAATGCTAATGTGGAGGTGGAATAGTCCTGAAAGTACAGGTTCCACTGACCCGCCGGTGCTGACACGATTTCCTCTTTCGCAGACCCGTCAGACTTGCAGCCATCAGAGGCAGCATCTGTGTTTTAGCCCCAGGAGCTGTCTGAGTCCAGGCCCTGCTCCCCCCTCTCCTTCCTCCCTCTCTGGGAGTATCACGCTGCATCATCAGCCCGAGTTATGGGCTCCAGGCCATCCGTCACAGCCTGCGTTCACTTCCGGGGGTCAGGTATCTCAGACAGCCTGGTTCAGGAGGGGAAGTCATGCTGGAACATCTGATCCTGATCCAATGAGCGCATTCCCACAGTCCAGGAGTCAGTTCCAGCCTGTAACTGTCCTTTGTGAGTTCCACCTGGCAGAAGGGGATCTCTGCATCTTTACCTTGTTAAGATCTACATAGAGTCTCTGTGTGGATGCACAGACCTCCCTGTTCATTAGCCTTAGGAGGCCTTTCAGTCAGGCAGCAGGTAGAAGTGACCCAACCTTGCATCAGTCAAATGACTCTGCTCCCTACAAAATGCATGACATCAGCTGTGGTTTAGACTGAAATAGGCTGTTAATTCCACTCACACTATGGTAGCTGTAACCTTTTAGTATTTGACTGTTTGGTCAAGAATAGAAAACTCTGGATTCCACTACAGGGCCAGCGACACGTCATCCTTTTTATTGCTCGATTCTTTTTCTAAAATGACGAGTTTTGGAGAGAAAAAGCTGCCACTGATCGCTTTGTTCAGAATTATTTCAATATATACTCAACAGATTTTCCCTGTTTTTTCTTTTAGTGTTATTGAGCAAAACGTAACTGAACTAACCGTAACTAAACGTAACCCATGCTCCCAAAGTGTAGTTAACTTTATTTGTTGTGTGGGAGGATTCAGATTTAAAGTAGTTTCCTCAGGTCATGTAACAACTAAATGAAAACGTTGCAAAGATCCTTATGGAGTAAAAATGAGGTGCGCTTGTTATTTATGCCTGCTGCTTCCTGACAAACAGCCTTTAATGTGATTTCATTCAGAACTCCATGTCAGCCCACATGATTTCATCTGAGTCAAGTGTGCGTTTAATCCTGTGCTGTAAAGTAGAGTTGGCTGTTGTCCCCGCTGCGGAGAAGAGGTGAATAATCTCCAGCTCAGGCTTCGCTCTGCTGCTGCAGTCCTTATCTGAACGTCTGGAGTCAGTGTGTGTGCTGTTAAAGACATTCAGATTCTGTTTTGCTTCATGCCTCTTGTTCTCTTGGCATCATTAAAGCAAAACAATGGCGCTCCGAGTAAAGAGCCATGGAAACGCAGAGAGGGCTGCAGCTAAACACTGAGGCCAGCCAGGGTTTCTTCAGCTGTGTGACCAGCTCTTTTTCCCAGTGAAACTGCCGCTGCAGTCTGCATGCGACGCTCATATTGACCTAGTCCTGACACACCACACATTTAGTCCTCGTGGTGCACATTAGGCTGCAGTGTGCATTTAGACATCCTCAAACCCGTCTTAGGGGGTTAAAAATAAGTGTTGCCGTGTATGAACCCGTTCGATGCAGTCAACGTGTCGCACACTCGAGTGTTTTTTTGGTTTGTTTTGTCTGTCTTTTTGGTTTTTCTACTGCGTTTAAGTTGGTCCACAGCAGGCTGGATAAGCCATCAAATGGCCTCTATGCACTGGTGCTGTTCCATCCCAGAAAACCCCGATGGGAGGCTGGCACCGAGCTAACCGACCCTCCACTGCCACCTCCTTCACACCACACCATCCTTCACTCGCATGCAGCTGCTGCCACCACATCTGGGAATCATTTTCTCCAAACCAGAGAGAGGAGGAAAGTGAGAGGAGGGAGATGAGACGAGGCCTGTGTTCACACATCGTTCGGCCTCTGTAACGTCTTCTGTCTGTAACAGTTGTGACATAGAGATGTGTAATTGTTTGTAAGGCCCCTGAGACAGCTCTTTGTACTTCATGACGTCCATGTAGATCCCATTAAACTTAGTGAATAGTGAAAACTGCTCATTACGTCTGATTTATTTTGTTGCCTGGTGGTTTGAAGTAACTGAACATCCTGAGGGAGGCGACTCGCACGTTGTTGATTTTTCTGCCATAACTCTTTGGTGACTGATTGCTTTCTCAGACACGCTGAGGTTTGCAGTGGGGGTTTCCAACATTATGTTTTATGTTGTTTTGGTTCAGACGAGATAAAATCAAGATAATGATTTGCTATCATTTTTATATTGTTTGTTGTATTAGACTGTTGTAGGGACTTTTGCAAGTTTTGCGATCAGCGAGCAGAACTGTTGCTTAGCAACTTATTTATGGGATTTTTATTGCATCGAATTTCGTCCAACTGTAAAATAAAAAAAATAAAAAAGTACATTCAGTGTAGTTGGTACTTTGCTGACGTTAGCTTGTAGCTCATTACATGACTTTGTGTTCTGGACAGGCTCGGTTGGACCCTCGCTTCTTTGCAGACGGTCGGCCTTTAAAATTTTCTGCTTGATAAATGTTCCTAATAAATTAAAGCTCAAATGAGAAGCTGGGTTTTCTTTGAATGTCAGCCCAACTTTTTTATACATCAATATGAGTCTTGTGGTGTGAGGAGACATGATTATTCACTGGAAAATAAAAGAAAAATAAATGAAGTTATTTTACACGCTTGTTAAAAGTTTCTTGATGGATTTAGCTTCGGGTTTTGTTAGCGGTGGGAGAACAGTAGCATGTGGCCTTCGCTCCCTTGTTAATCTATTTTAAGGGTAAAATATAACATAACCTGTTGCAAGGTTTTGGCAGTGGCTGGAAATTTATTATGAACATTTGCAGTGATCCTCAATTATATGGATTCAGTGTGTGTGTGGTCAGATTTCATGCGTGTGCCCTGTGAGGTCTGCGTTAGCCAGCAGGCTCTCTCACGTCATCACACTTCTCGCTGTAGGAGCAGTTGGTTTGTGGGGAGATGCAGTTGCAGTGGTGTTAACGGCTTCTTTCGTCTTCTTTGCACGACCCTGATGACCTGAGAAGCACCTCACAACATGTAGCGTTGAAAGTGAAACTCTTGCACGTCATAGTTTTTCGGAGGTGCCTGTCTTATTGGTCACTTGTGGTGACTTCATTCGCGATGTTTCTGTTGGAAGCCGTCCTGTGACCAGCACTAAGATGCAGACTGAACAAAGTGCATGTGCGTGAGGAGCAGTCACGTGTTTTGACCTGAAAGTCTTAGCAGTTTAATTCTCTGTGTGTTTTCTTGTTGAGTTGCACTTTGAGAAAAGTAATAAAAACTTTGTATTGGGATGACTGAAATTTTGCCTCATAATCTGATTTGAAGCATTTTTGCACAGCTGGATTTTGTCCCTCATCATTTTCAGGGGGATCTCAGCATTAACGTGATGAATGATTACACACGGTAAAACCTGTTTCAGTGTTCGTATGAGCACCTGACACGTGAAACTACCTTTTTTTTCTACATTTTCTTTGATTTGTGAATTAAACACAAAAGATTTGTCTAGAGTGTTTTTTCAGAGCATCAGTCCTTCCTCTGTCCATGATTTTAATTAGCTCCTGGGGATATTTTTAGTGGCTCACTTGATGATTTAATTAGGTTTACAAATGATCGTTTTTAACCACCGTGTCTACCGTGGACTGTGGCAGCACAATAAACACAATCAGACATTCCCCCTGCAGAATTTCATTAGGGGCTTGGCACTGCCAGAGAGCAGGGCTGGAAAATGTCGAGTTAGCTGGCATCAAGGAGCTCCTGTTACCGGTAAAGGGGGAAAACTCCCAGAGCTCTGCCAATCTGAAGCACACACACACACGAGTCACAAACTCCTGCAAAGTTCCAATCGCACCCTCATTCAGAGTTGGATTTAAACCTTTCTCGATGATGAAGATGAAGATGAAGCAGAAAGCTGCGTTAAAAAACAGTTAGAGCTGCCTCCAAAGTGTGTGAAAGGGGACAGTGGAAAATATGTGCTGTGGATGCTCCCTTCTACTTAGATAGTTCAGTACTTTCTGTAGTATTTCTAAATACGTTGTGATTCTAATGACAGGGGCTGGAGTTTGTTCCTGAAAAATACGACACAGTGGGGTAGAAGTTAGAGCAGCTGGAGCCTGGAAAAATGTTCTAATGCTCCTTTTTTCCCCTCTTTTCTAGTATTGGATTATGCGCTGATGCTGGAAAAGTCTTGTAGAATTAGGATGATTTCATTTCATGGGCATGTTGTGTTGTAATAAATTCAGCCGTCTCTCTGCGTGACCTCTGGATGAGCCGCTGCTTCTCCAGCGCTCGTCGACTCCGGATTGGTTTTCAGTTTAAGTGAAGCACTTGAAGGCTTTGGACAAATATCACTTGTGTGTGTCCACTTCAATTATTGATCGCTGCTTACAGCATGTGTCCCAAAGCAGATGACAACCCAGACTCCATTTTTTTGGAGGAATTATTGGGTTTTTTGGGGTTTTTGATGAATTTGAGGGATTTTGAGATTGTTATAAACCATCATCACCAGCAGTATATTTCAGTCCCTCTTCTTGATTATTGGATATTGATGAATCGCTGTGGATAAAATGCTCATTATTCGTAGTTTTAGACACAGTGTGTATTTGAAACAAGAGAAAATATGGCACAACTACTAAAGAGCAACTTTTCTTAGTTTGTGAAGTACTTTATTCTATGATCACTGAATTCACAGAAACACTGAAAATCCAGAAGGATTTTTGCAACAGGTCCGTAGAAAACTTTACTGTCTTACTGTCTGGACCTCTTGAAATGGGCTCAGAAATGCATTTGAATGTTTTGGACCGTGTGAACCTAGTTACTCTGAAGAGGTTTGTTGTTTAGCGTAGCTCTGCTCGTAGATTTAAACCCATCTTATTCAGACGTCTTTCTTTATTCAATTAAATTTATATGTCAGGGTTTCAGAAAAGAATAAAACAGCTCACAATGAAATGCAAAATGAAAACAAACTCCCAGTTATCGGTGCTTTAATGATCGATATGAGCCCAATGAGAAGCAGATGTGTGGTTATTTCACACACATGCACAGTCATAGATTTGTTGTTCAGTGTTACACAAAGTGAAGTTTTAAGGGAAACACAAAATGTTGAGTTACGTATGACAGACAGGATAAATATCTAGAAAGGTTTTAATCCAGATAAGGTAATGAGAGAGAATGTGTTTGTTTCTTTGTGTCTTTAATGTGCACAGTGTGAATCCAACATGTGTTCCTACATCCAGCCATATGCTTGTGTGTGGCTGTGATCTGCCGTCAGTCTCGCACCGTGTGCCAGCACTCCGAAGAGCATCGCATGTGTGATCAGCATCTCCCAGCGCAGCATTCCTCACTGACAGCCGTAAGGCAACAGCTTCCTTAAATAGCCTTTGGATCGCTGCGGTTTTCTGCAAGATCCGCAAAGACGTTTGGATTGTCTGAGCTCAGGTGGAGTGTTAGTGCCTCCCTGTGGTCACAGACACTTTTATTCTCTGCAACTGGCCTTTTTCTGCTAGGGTGATTTTTTTTATTTCATTAGGAGTGAATGAGCCTCGAAGATGTGTCTAACTTTCTGAACGCAAAGAAAAGTTCCTTCACTGCCGTCCTTTGGCACTTTGCCTTGTAAGACCAGACATCTAGGTTGAAATGTGCCAGAATGAGCTGAAAAAGGTTTTTAGACGTCTGAAAAAATGCATTTCAGGGATGTTATGTTTCCTATATGTCTTCTAAATGTACAGATCTGAATAAAATGTGACCCAGTTTTTAACCCGAATCTTATTGTCCTCGACCTGCAAATAAGGAGCTTCGCTGCTTTTTCACTGTCATACTGATCATTCAGATTTTTCCTCATCTTTTCTCAGCCTTTTGACATTAAGCAAAGTGAGAAAGATAAAGAGCGTTTTGAAGGCGTTTGGATTCTTCCATCCTGCAGCCTTCTTCTCCTTCTTCTGCCTTTCTTGTCTTCTAACTTTATGTTTGATATTTTCAGCAGCTGTCAGTAACACTCAAGCTGCTCAGCTGTCCTCTATAGGCCATGATCTTATATTAGATCATAGACTGGTCAGGTCTTTGTGTACAGTGGGTCCTGTCCACCACAGTGGGATTCTCCACTTTCTTCATGTTCATGTCCTTAATGTCAGTGCTACTTGTTCCTGTCAGCGGTGGAAAACGTGCCACTTAAACTTTAAGTAAAAGGCCTGAAACCCAATAAAAAAGTCCTCTAGACTAAACCTAAATGCTGTTGTAACATGACGGTTCAGGTTAAAAAATGAATGCGTGGTCATGGTTAAAAGAAACAAATCTGCAGGAGATGAGATGCAAACAGCCACACTGAGCAGCCAACGGCTCCCAGCCGTGTAACACCACACTTTGTCTGCCTTTCTATCCAGCATTCATTTTCTGCATGAGCAGAGAAGCTCATTTGTCAGGGAAACATAAATATGGGTTGTTTAAAGGTTTTGAACCAGTGACCGATGCTGCCGCTTTCATGGAGACACTGGAGCCATATTAAAAACATAACCCACGATCAGGTCACATACAGCTTCTACAGCAGCGCAGCACTTGTGCTCGTTATCAACACACACTCTCAGATTCTTGGCATGACTCACGGTAAAAAAAGAAACATCCCGTTGCCCCCCTCCCAACTCCCATAATCCCGTCCTGGCTGCCTGCCATCCCTGACCTGACCCTCCTGCAACAAATGCACAGTGGGAGAAGCTCCCGTCCACTTTATGTTTTGACCCCCGCTCTCTGACAGCAGCAGCGAGATAGTTTGCTTTCTCACTCACACTGTCTTTTCACGTATTATGCTGTGCTAAATGGGGGGCTGCGGTGCCCCCTACAAAAGAGCCACCTGTCATCATGTCTAACCCTGCTTTCCACGGTTTCCGCACTATCTCGCAGCACCTGAACGACCTGAAGAAGGAGAACTTCAGCCTGAAGCTCAGGATCTATTTCCTGGAGGAGAAGATCCAGCAGAAGTTTGAGGAGAGCAGCGATGACGTGCACAAGAGGGTGAGTGACCTCATTCATCTATTGACTAATTACACATGCAAGAAAAAACACTGGGAAAAGCTCACTGTCAGCACGCAGTCGATGCACGTCTGTGGCTGTTTGCGTGGTAGCACAGAGCTGCAGGTTTGTGTTTGACAGTAACTGGTTGTGGCAGCACGTCTCAGGCTGTTCTGCAACACTTCATCCAGAGTGTCTGATTCAGCAAGACTACAGTTTGTCTCAGTGCTGTCAGGGTGAAGTGAACAGGTAGAAAATGTCCTGAGGTGAACGCTCTTTGGTTTCCACCATGAAGATTGAAACATTCTTTTATGTATTACAGGTATTAATATGAAAATGTTTGTTGACATGAACACTTTTACTGATCAAGACATAAATACATGACACCTTTGAATATTTGCAGCAAACTGGGTCCTGATTCAGTTTTTTCTGGCATTATCACAGAAGAAGAAGAGACTTGTGAAAGCTGTGCTGTGTGTTCTGCATGTTTTACGTGATCACTGTGGTTTCAGGTCTTTTAAAAGGTTCAAATGTGCAGTAGATTTTAGTGAATATGTATATACAGTATGTTCTCTTTTATTTTCCTCAAATCAAAGGTATATCCTGAACGGTCTTTGAGACCCTGTTTACAGTAAACAGTGCTTGACACATGGAATCACTTGAAGAAAATAAAACCTGCTGAAAGACGATTGACGACTTAAAACTATGTGTGAAAGTGAAAATTGAGATTGAAATGCTGCCCATCAGGACAGATGAAGAGCACTAACAGGCAGTAGTAAAGAGACTAAAGAGACCCACATGTCTGCTGAGAGAAGGTTGTTTTAACTGTCTGACCTGTTTTCCATCAGCAACAACAGACCCAATGACCCACATTATGTTGGCCTGAGAGCCTGCAGCCTGCTGTTTGCATACACACACACACACACACACACTGTTTGTGTGTGTGTGTGTGTGTGCACGTGAGTGCTCTGTCGTTTAGGGTCTCTCTGTGCACCTGTGTCGTGTGTCACGTGGACATGAAGTTCACTGCAGGAGCGCTGAGCTGTAATTTCAGACTGATGTACAGAAAACTAAACCATCAGTGCAGATACCTGCACGTGAGCGACGAGCTGCCGGTTCAGTCCAGTTTGTTGCTGCTTTCAGGGCCAAAAGTTAAAAGCGGAGGTGTTGCTGGGTGTAAGGAGGAGCAGAGACTGGTGGGCAGATAGAGCAGGTGCCCATATCCCTGCATGTTATTTATAGATCTACTGAGCTCCCAAAGATACAGGTCAGCACGTGAAACTTTGGAAGTTGCCTCTGCAGTACTGCACAGAACTCCATTAGAACAACAGTGTTTCAGTTTAATGACACTGGTGACATGTTAGTTCTGGTTCTGCATGACGTGTATTATCTATTTAGGAACCTAAGCCACCAACAGTGTCAGTGCATCTGCACATGCATTCCATATTTTATTTCTCATGCAGACTGACTTCTGATTTGTTCGTCCCGACTGATATAATAGGACCATGTGTGGAGTCTGGACTGTGGTTGTTGTGGCTGTTGATTTGATTATATCAGGCTGAAATAAGTTTGATGTGCTTTCAAACTGTTTCATACTGTAAGTCATTAAAAGTCGTTGAGTCTACTTTCACCTGCTTCTATTATGAGACGTCTCATTGTTTTGTTGAATCTCTTTTCCAGAACATTGAGCTGAAGGTGGAGGTGGAGAGTCTGAAGAAGGAACTTGAGGAAAAACAGCAGCTTTTGGACAAAGCACTGTGAGTGTTTGACCTCCTCCTCCTGCACAGATAGTTTTACAATTCGTCACATAATCAGGGAACCAAATTAGGTCCACAGACCTTTAACCTCTAAATGTCTCCAACATATCACTCACCCCTCGTATATTACGTGACCACGGTCTAAAAAAATCTATCCTCAAGTGGTTTCAGATATTCTGCTGCTTGTGCTGCACAGACTTGTTGAAATGCCTTCAGGGAAACCTGCCTGAGAACTACAAAAACAGAGCTTTCATCACTAGTTTGGTTATTTCCCATGAGTCCCTCAGTTCATCAGAGCCCTCAGGACCCGGCAGCCTCTCATCACACGCGAGCCTGCCGGCCTGTGGGCTCACCTAGCTATCACAACACGGACTAAGCTGGGAGGAATGCCCTGTATGAACTCAGCACTGAAATGCTTTTGAAGAGGATGAAGTGGCTCTGTGTTCTGGGGCGGAGGATGAAGAAGGGACGAGGGTGAGGAGGTGAAGAGAGGGTGAGGGACTGGCCGTGGGTCTGTTTTGAAGGGGGGAGGGGGAGGCGTCGTGTTGTTTGTTGTGCTGCTGAGCTGGGAACTATCAGAGATCCAGCACCTGTCTGCGAGGCAGCTGTCCGTTTCTGCGTCTCCGTTTCTTCACTCACCACACACAGCGATAATAAATGAGAAATGAGATCAGGAACTAGATACTGTTCGCTGTCCAGAGGATATGTGGACTGTTCTACAGGGACAATGCACGTTAAACAACGTCAGTGTATGTGTGCCAGTGTTAACCATGACGCTCATTTTCAGACAGTGTTAGAAGGGGAACCTTTGCTCACACCTGGCTTGATCAGCTAATGGGAAACTGGTCCAGTTAGAGTTTTGTCTGCTACTGAGTGGTCAAAATAATTCAGTGAATACAGTTTTAAGATAGTAGCAGTAAAAATATTGTGTCAGCTTAATCATTTACAGCTCGTGATTACAGTAGACTCCATTTGTCGAGGTGCTTGGCAGTTTTCTATAAAAATCTTTGATGCAAGTTGAATCCAAACTGTAAATTATTCCTGGTCTGTGTATGAGTTTCCTGAGGGCACATGGACTGAGATCCATGCTTCTGTCAGCTCAGCGTGCATCATTATTTTCTGTTCCATCATGTTAACGTTCTCTCTACACATATTTAGGGAAAAATAGTGCTGAGAATCAACACACGTACAAATCCTCCATTAATCATGTTTGACTGATTATTTGCCTAATAGATGGTTGTAGGAAAAACACCATCAGCTTCATTACACTGTTATTATGCAGCGCAGACACTAATTAGTTCAATCAGTCAATTTAGTTCTTTGTCAAAATAATGAGAAAATTGCAGCCTTTGAGGAGTTTGGGGTCAGTGCTGAGGCATTTTCTCTCTCTGCCGGTGCCTCGTTTCATAAATAAACTCTCTGGCCACAGTTTATCATTGGAGCTATTAACAGAGTCTGACTGATAGATGAGAGGAGGAGAAGCAGAGTGTGACCTTCTGGCTGCTGGAGTCGCTGAGTGGTGGAGCTTCACCGTAATAATTTCCACCTCGTTTTTTGTCTCTGCGAGTCAGCAGGATACTTCATGAATGTGAAGAGCTTTTTGTTCCAGTCTGAATACAGTACACCTGAGTGCACCACAGATGCATCAGGATGTGATTGTCACCTCTGTTAAAACACTCAAAGCTCTTTATGTTTTAGCCAGAACTCATTTGAATCGAGCAGAAAAAATCGTAGTGTTAATATTTCAGCAAACATATGTTTGATACTGTGGCTTCATGTGTGCAGTAACTATCCAAACACTGTGACTCCTCAGCTCAGCAGCAGAGAGCCTGTGCAGTCACAATGAGGCAGAGCTACAGCGTCACCTTGCAGAGCGGCAGGAGGAGATCAGCCACGTGCAAGAAATCCTGGAAACCAAAGTTCAGCTGCTACAAGAGGTGCATGCTCAGATAAACTGCCCTGATAACCGGAAGATATGATGAAACCAGATCTGTCACACACTGTTTGTACCGGTTCAGTGTTAACGACACAGCTTTTCCTCCTGTACCTGTTGTCTTACTTCAGGAGGCCGAGCTGGCGCGAGGTGAGGCCCAGCGGATGGCCTCGCTTGCGGACTCTGAGGCCCAGCGCTGCCTGGCTCTGGAGAGGGAGATGGTGGAAA
This sequence comes from Ctenopoma multispine, assembly GCA_034779795.1. Taxonomy (NCBI): domain Eukaryota; kingdom Metazoa; phylum Chordata; class Actinopteri; order Anabantiformes; family Anabantidae; genus Ctenopoma; species Ctenopoma multispine. Next base: position 23,432,314 of record JAUYWH010000020.1, on the reverse strand, counting down.
GGATGGAGCAGAGTGAAGGCTCTGGTGGACTCCTCGCTCAGCAGGCCATGGCTGAGAGAGACAGGTACACGTACAACAACTTATTTTCTGTCACTGTCAGCTGAGTTTTGAGCGTCACACTGGACTCTGGGAAGAAGATGCATCTTTACTTTGCTGCCTGTTGCTGCTTTCCCAGCACCTCTGCAGCACATACAGCACATACTGTGACTGCCCCAGCAGTTACATATGTGAACTTCACTGCAGCTTTAACTACTCTAACTTTGACTTTCTCTCTTCCTCTCTCAGGGTGATCGAGGAGTTGACGCGGGAGAAACATTCACTGGGTCTCAGGGTCGAGGAGCTCGAGGTCCAAGTTCACAATCTTTCCTCTACTCTCAAGAAGAAAGAGTGGGGAACTCAGGTATTTGTGTCCCGTCAACTCCTAATCTGCATTTTCCAGACAAACCTATACCAGACAATCCATCTGGCACGCACACATGTGACTCCTCTCAGATTTCACACTGAGTAACAACTGGGCCTTTATTATCGCTATGAGAAAGTACGAACCCGTAAGAGCCAACAAGTGAAGAATACAATCATCATCAACTCAAATACTACAGAAGCTCAAATACTGAATTACTCTAAAAATATGTCAAACTGGAAGCAAAAAGGAAACAAATGAAGCACTAGTCCTGCCAATGGAAAGACATCTCACAGAAAATCAGACCCAGCTTTGTTCTTGTCATTTGCACCTCTGTGGCATGTGAAACTAATAGTGTCATTGACTTTAAAGAAGATTCAGTTTTGTAAGTATTCAGTGGAATACTACATTTACAGTTGTTCAACGATACGTCTGAGAGGTTGCACACTTCTGATTCTGTGTTGATCTACAACAATGATTAGTGATAGCAGCTCGGTACAGGAGCTGCAGACCTGGATACAAACCTCAGACCCAGGCTGAACGTGACCCAGGCAGATGAGACGAGCACAGGCTGAATTCTCACTTCTCTCTATTCCGAGTGTCTTGGCTCAGAGTGTTTTCATCTCCACATGTGGGTCAGTGGAACTTTGGCAGAGCAGCAGAGCCGCACGCCACCATGAAGATAGAAACACGTGCACGTTGTGGCTGTGAGGAACATCTTGCGTTACAGAGGATATAATAATAACACTGTGAGGATTACTGTCAGTGGAACTCGAGACCTAACTGACGTTTACTTCTCCTCCCACCACGGAGTCATGATGAGATGCAGGTAGGACGTGAGCCTGTTTTAACACAGTCTTTTATTCTGATAGTTACGTACATCCAGTCTCACAGTTTTTGTTGGTCCACGCCCTCACATCACCCACGACCTTTGCAATAATTCCTCCTCTCGGTTCATAGAGAAGTGGCTCCACTTAGTGGTACCAAACTGAGCCTGCATGCAGTACTTTTCCTCTTTTCACATTTTTACATTTGCTCTCAGTGTTTCTTATGCTTCTTTTATTTCTTCATCCTTTTTTCTCCGTTTGTCTGACGTTCTACTCTCCACTCATTTACTTTGGGTCTTGGGGGCTTCCTGACGTCTAGGGCCCTGGATCTGTTGTGTTCTTGTCTGTTGGGTGACCCAGTCTTAGTCACATCAGAAGACGATGTCCTGCCCTCACATCATCTGCACTTGTGTTGCTCTTTCTAACATTAGGTCACTCGGGTCGCTCCTATCAGCAGCGATCAGAGAATCAGGGTCCCGGCAGAGTGTGCTCACACGGACAGTACAAGTCCTGCTAATGTAGCTTCAGTTTCCCCCACTGACGCCAGTTATAATTAGAATCAGCTCAGTGTCTGCTGGCTGCGCCGCGCAGAGACTCGTTTCATGAGACGGCTGCAGAAGGAATCAGTAGTTTAGTTGGCAAAGCAACAAGTGAGACATTTGAGAGAAGGAAAATCAGTGAGACACCTCTTCTGTCTGCGTCAGTGTTAATTCTTTGCTGTCACACTTTGGTATTTCTGCCACTTTGAGAAAAATAAACTGTGGGCGCAGGCTGTCGGCGGTGTTTGGCACTCACGTCTGATTAGGATTAATTGGTTTTTGATTGCGTGCCTCATTCCAGCCGATCGGTGTTTCGGTGTCACGTCTCCAGAGGCTTGTAGGGTGACAAATAGACAGTCGGGGGCCAGAGGAGTGTCAGCGAGTCCTGCGGTGGTCCACACGCATGCACAGGAAAAAATCCCATGTGGGAACAGTTGTGTCATCGGCACATAAGGCCTGCTGCGATAATGAAACGGGGATGAAGACTGGTATCTGTGAGTGTCTGCTGACAATGACATCAGCTCTTTAAGAGCTCAGTCTGATAAAAGCATCATGTGATTCACTGGCACTGGTTCCTGGGAAAGGAGAGCCAGCCTTCCTCACCTCCCCCTCCCTTCTCTCCTTCATTCTGTGATGTGCATGTGAAGGCCAGACTGGGACTGTGAGCCCCCGGGAAACGCGCGAACTCATTCCACACTGACAATTTAGAGAATTTAATGAACCTGATGGAAAACACTTCACACGGACAAACAGAGTTATAGACAGACAAAAAAAGCTTTATGGAGATGGAAAGTGTTGGATTTTTGGATTAAATCATCTGTCACTTTATGTGTTGACACTGATGATTTGCAAAGAAAGAGAAATTGTGCTGAAGTTTAACACACTGACTCGTTTTGGCTACAACACTTTGAGACTTAATGAGCGGTTATAATGAGACAAATATACAGTACAGGGAGAAGGTATTAATGCAGGAAACACACACAACATATTTATTTTATTTAACTTTATTTTTATAGCACACATTACAGTGCAAAGTTTAAAACCTTACACATTATATAATAGATACAGAGTAATGTAGAAAACCCAACAGTCCCACGGAGCAGCGCCAGGAGATGGTAGAGAGGAAAAACTCCCTTTAACGGAAGAAACCTCAAGCAGAACCAGACTCTGGTTGGGGTTAGTGGACAGAGGAGAGAGAAAAGAACAACAGGTGACAGAGATCATAACAGAAACAAGAAGCAGCAGAAACACTGTGCAGAAACTCTATTCTAGATTTTACAGGGAGCCAGTGGAGAGAAGCTAATGTAGGAGAAATATGATCTCTCTTGTTAATTCCAGTCAGAACTCCGGCTGCAGCATTCTGGATTAGCTGGAGGCTTTTGAGTGAGCTATCGGTGCATCCTACTAACAGTGAATTGCAGTAGTCAAGTCCAGAAGTGACAAATGCATGGACTCATTTTGAGACAGGATGTTTCTAATCTTAGCAATATTCCTCAGGTGAAAGAAGGATGTTCTATATGTTTCTTTTATGTAGGAGGTAAAGGAGATTTCCTGGTCAAAGGTTTCTCACAGTAGTAATTTAGGCCACAGCTCTGTCATCTAGGGCAATCTGACTAGATAACATGTCTCTGAGGTTTTGAGTAACCCCTGTCCTGTCCTGTCCTGTCCTGTCTGAATGAAGGATTAGAAAATGACAATCTGAATCCTGACTGGAACTCTTCATACGGCTCGTTCCTGCGCAGGTGCTCACATATTTGTTTGTGACATTAAATACTTAAAAGGCTTAAAAGCCAGAAGCTACAAGGGGGATCACATCTTCATATGCAGAATGCTCCAAATACACTCTAGAAGTGTAGAAAATAAAATTAAAGTTGATCAAAAATCATGTCTTATTCTATGTTGTATTATTACTCTGAATCGAAGACAAATCATAATTCAAGTGTAGAAGAAATATTAGTAAAGAGACTCGTGGTTATATTCAGCTACTGGCTGTACCAGTTGTTAATGTGGACGGATATTTAAATTATGTTTATGAAGATAAAACCCGAAACGTTTATTATTACTAGTAATACAATAAAAAAATAAAAAAGTAGAATGGTTCAGTCCAGGCGGAAACAAGAGGTCTCACTCCTACACTGATCACAGGGACCAAAGAAAGACAGTAATGAGAAAGTAAAGTGTAATTACGGTGTTCAGAGATACTTTAACATAATGTAACCTGCACACGGGTCAGACACCAGGTTCAACACGAATAAAGGAAATGAACAGAACTGCTGTGAACAGACTCCCTGCTGTTAAGACTGATTGGGAATGAAGCCTGTGCGCAGTGGAGTGATGAAAGCTGCAGGGTGAGCCATCTTCACATACGGAGAAGATCTTCGGCGTCAGTCCGCGGTGCCTCGTCGTGTCGCTGTGAAAGCGTCTGGACGTCTGACAGCCTCTCCCTCCATCCTCAGCTGACGAAGCCGCTGCTGGGGGGGCACAGAACAAACCGAGCGGGGAGTCGGTACCGAAGCCGGCGAATCTACAAACTCACGGAACCGCGGACGACGACTGACCCGTTTTCCGCGTTCGTGTCGGCTGCGGTCACGGAAAGAGTCTCATTGATTTGAAAGGCAGAGGACACCGCGGGGACGGGAGCCGCGGATCGGTCCTGCGCCGGATCCACGGAGGAAGTGAAAGTGTGGCCGGTGGCAGAGACTCAGTCACATCCGCTGTGCTCTGAATGAACGAGGTCGTGTCAGCGTGAACCGACGAGATCTGTGATTTCAATCCGGAAAAATAAAAGTTCTGATCAAAATGTCACTTTATGCTCAGAAATCAGCTTCATTCAACCTGAGGATTCAGTTTAGATCACAGACAAAACTCTGTCTTCAGGTTTGACTTTAACTTTTCTTTACGCAGCTGTTTAGAAAAGAAGAAAAGCTTAATGTAAGAATTCAAGCTGATTCATCTGCACATGAACATGAAGGATGGAAGCTGCAGAGGGACAAAAAATCAAAGCATCACTGCGGCAGAGAAGGAAGCCTGTAGTTAGATGTTCTTGTGTGCAGGATCAGTGAGACCTCTGAGTTTTTCGGAAGCACATAAAGAAAGAAACAGATTGTTAGTTTAATAAGTTCATTTCTTACAAGCTGCCAAACAGACTGACTGTAAACCTGGTTTTTGCTGCTGTGATGCTGGACGTGGTGAAGATGAAGGAGGCCTGCAGGATCTGTGCCCGAGAGCTCTGTGGCAACCAGCGCAGGTGGATTTTCCACCCGGCAGCGAAGCTCAACCTGCAGGTGCTGCTGTCCCACGCTCTGGGCCATGAGCTGACCAGAGATGGCCGTGGGGAGTTCGCCTGCTCCAAGTGCACCTTCATGCTGGACCGGATGTACCGCTTCGACACGGTGATCGCCCGAGTGGAGGCTCTGTCGCTGGAGCGCCTGCACAAGCTGCTGCTGGAGAAAGACCGGCTGAGGCAGTGTATTACAGGTCTGTACCGGAAGAACAACGCAGAGGATGGGAACGTGGCTCTGCCCAAGTCTGGTGTGGCGGTTGTTGGGACTGAAGTGGCCTCTGAAGACTCTCCTGTGGTGGATTTGTCGGCCTTGCATGATGTAAGATACTCTGATATGATCCAGGAGGATCTGGCTTTCTCTGTGTATGAGTCCTGGGCAGATAAAGAGGACCCTGCTCTGGACCCCTACACACCCCATCATGACCACTTCCATCACTGCCCAGGAGCAGACTCCCTCTCTGGCCAGAAGCCAAGACGATGCAGGGGTTGTGCTGCGCTCCGTGTGGCTGATTCCGACTATGAGGCTGTGTGCAAGGTGCCTCGAAGGATCGGACGCAGGAGCACCTCCTGTGGCCCGTCTACCCGCTACTCGGTAACCACCCAGGGAACTGAAGATCCCAACAGAGCCTCTGGAGAACCTGAGGTTACACCTGCCGTCTTTGAACCTCCTTCAGAGGGGGTGGACACTGAGAAGACCGGGTGTACCCGGACAAGTCCCAGCCCAGCGTCGTCTGTAGAATCTCTCGACACCACTGTGGATGTGAGTTGCCCTCCCGCAAACCATAAAGTGAGAGAAGAAACCGAACCAGAGAAGGATCCAGAGGAGGCTCCGGTGAGAAGGGACACGCCCAGCGAGAGCTGCCTCTCTGTGTTCGATTCGATGCTGAGCCTCCTGAGAGGCTGCGAGTACCGGCCCGTGAAGCCTCACAAGGGCAGCAAGCTCCCCGTTCTGGTCCAAGCCAAACTGGAGCGAAGCCTGTCGCTACCCCTGTCCGTCCCCCTGAGGTCACCTTGTGGGGCGACAGCAGACGGTGACTTGTATCCACACCGGCCTAAACCACAGGTCGTGATCCCGTGTTCTCAGCAGGAGCTGGAGGCAGAGCTGGCTGAGATGGAGGAGCAGTGGCTGGATGATTACGTTCAGTCCTGGCCGTTCCGCTTTCAGCAGGTAGCTCACCAGCCACAGTAACCTAACACCGGGTGACCTTTGACCTTAGATGATTAACTCTAAACAATTGTAAATACCTGGAATCTACTTTAATTAGTGAAAAGTTTCTTTTTTATGTCTTAAAAAGTGGATGAAAACGTGAATAAGGCATTTTAAACGTTTGGTAGTTTATGAACTGAATGACCTGATGATATGCTGGTTTATCTTCTCCTTCACTTTGCAGTGGCCATCGTCCCACATTTTAGCAAATGCAATCGTGAAGGAAAAATACGTCAGCAGCTGATTTATTACTAAGATGAACAGCTGTTTGATACGTTAGAACATTAGAACAGTTTTAGATAAACTCTGCTGCAGCTACAGCTACTTTCCTGTTTCAGATCAGATCTCTCTTTCTTACTCATCTCGTTCACCGCTGACAAAGCTGAACGCGCTCGCTGCTTTGATTACCCTCTCAGGGAGCATAAATACCCCTCCTTGTCTGTATCCTAGCAACGCTTCAGTTGCCATGGGAACAGTCTCCAAGCGCTGCAGCAGTCGGTACCGCTAAGTCTGATCCCTCCTCATAACATCTATTGTTGTGTTAATGATCAGCCTGAACTTGGTTCAGTGTTTTAGGATAAATGAAACAGAAACAGGACTAAAGCTGATGTGCGTGTTGGATTATTATTTAGCAGAATACCAGTGGAGTGCTCACTGGAATGAAGGAGAGCACTGATACTCATTCATTCTCTGATAAAGGCCCCTTATTCTCTCCTCTCATTGCTGAACGTTTAGCTGCAGGTTTATTCAGTGTCCTAAATGTTGGTTTCAGTGCGTCACAATATCAAATTACAGCACAATAATTACACACGTCTCCTCTGGTCTTACACTTTGAAGGTTGCACATGCTAATAATGTCTCCGGGGTCAGGATGACATCACAGCATGACACAGCCCCATAACAACAAACACAAGGAAATCAACAACATGCTGCCGTGGCGACAGCTGTTTCCACAGGACGTCATCCAGCAGTGAGCTGACATCACTTTCCACTTTCACTCTTTCACTCAATCGTCCGAACAAGCAGCTGCAAGATCGCGGCGCTGTGTTTACGTGGCACCATGTGGTGCCTTCTGTGTGCATCACAACAGCTAAATCAATTCCTCACTCGCTCGCCTGTGCTGACCTGATCCCTCCTGTGTGTCCTCAGCGGCTGATCGACGAGCAGCAGGGTCAGCTGAGCCAGTATGAGAGTGCTGCTGGTCAGTGTGTCGGTGAGCTGCAGAAGGCCCAGGACCAGGTCCACTCTCTGCAGGCCAAGATCAGAGAGAGCGAGACCAGGAACCAGGTACATGCCCTCCCTCCCATCTCCAGACCTGTTCTTTATTCAGCTGAATCTGCTTTTACATAAATCTATGAGAGAAAAGTCAAGACATCACAATGTTGCAGTGTTTTCTGTGATTGTCTTGCTCATTCACTGGTTTGTCTGTAGAAGCTGCAGGAGTGTCTTGGTGAAATGGAGTTGGAGCTGCGATCGGCCCGAGAGGAAGCCCAGCAACAGGAGCGAAACATCCAGAATTTCTCTGATACCGTCACCTCCAAGGAGGCGGAGGTACATAGAGGTGGATGTATGGTGTGGGAGAGAAAAATGTAGAAGGGAATGGAAAGAAATTATAAGACTGAAGTGTCATAAGTGAAAAATCCACTGTGTCCCACTTGGTCTTGTTTGCAGTACAGAACGTGTGTTTGTGTGTGTGCAGGCTGCAGAACTGTACAGGGTGATTGAGGAGCGAAATAAGATGCTGTGTTCTCTGAAAGAGCTCGCCAGCCGCAACCAGCTGCAGAAGCTGCAGGTTCGTCTTCCACACCGACGGGTGAAGCTGCTTTCAGCTTCTCTGACTAGACTCTGTCTGCAAAGCTACATAGAAATGACTTTTTCTGATGGCTGATGTCATATCTACTATAGTAATGTATGCTTAGTTCAGTCCAGTGCTTAAGCACAGTTCTTCACTCTCTGACTGTTATACATCTGTTCTCCCTGGGTTTTACCTGCAGGCGTCTGGAGCAGAGAGTATTCGAGGACAGGGGGAGGTTCTGGCTCTGCAGGCTTCTCTCTTCCAGGCTCAGCTGGAGCTGCAGGCTGGACAGCGGGCGCAGCAACACGCAGCCAGAACACAGGAGGACTTGAGTCGGGCCCTGCAGAGGCTGGAAAAAGACCTGCAGGGGGCACTGCAGCACAGGAGGGAGACGGAGAAACACAACCAGGTAAGAAGAACATTACTAGTTCTGTCTTTGTTCAGCTTGCATCTTGGCTGCTGGACATGTGTGATGTTACATGTTTATGTGTGATGTTCAGGAGCTGCAGCTGGCTCTGGAGAAGACTCGACTTGCCCTGCAGGAGAGGGAGGAGCAGCTAAGAGAAGGTGAGCAACAGAGACAGAGGGACAAGGAGGAGAGCGAGAAGACCATAAGAGAGCTTAAGACATGTCTGAAGACTAAACAGCAGCTTGTGGAGGTGAGACACATGCATTCAGACTTTAGACCAAAGACCACTCATTGTGTTGGTAAAGCAAACTAAGTTACTGTGGTTTCCATTGTGTTTGTTAATCTCAGCTGAGATTCGCCTCAGTTCTGCTCTCATTTTGATATCATTTTGATATTTTCAGTTACTTTTTCTCCTTTCATGACACTGAAACACTCAGTTATGTGCTGATGTTTTCTTTCTGTAGGACTACTGTGAACTGTTGGATGATCCAAAGGAAAAGAAAGACTCTCTGCTTCAAAAACTCCGCCAGCGCATCAAGGAGAGAGATCGAGCTCTGGAGGTGAACGACACACAAACAGAGACAACACTGATCCATTCTGTAGTAAAAGATTAGTTTGGTTTTAGTGAGGAGCACTGTGGTAACATCAGATGTCACAGGCCAGGTCTGAGCTAAACAAACACCTTCTATCAGACGTTATGATTGACAGTTTTATTATGGTCAATCTGCAGCGAGCGGTGGATGAGAAGTTTCACTGTGTGGAAGAGAAAGAAGAGGAGGCTCGCAGGCTTCAGCTGCTGCTCAGGGAGAAGGAGAGAGACTTGGAAAGACAGCGCTGCGTCCTGGCTAATAATGAGGAGACCATCACCGTAAGAAAACACACTCCAAACATACGCCACTCACTGTCACCGCAACCCCCTCATTACTGTGTGTCTGTGCACCAGAGCTTGGAGGTGCTGGTGCGAGGTAAAACTCTGGAGCTGGAGCAGGTGTGTGATGGCTGGAGGAACGTCCAGCGGCAGCAGCAGGAGAGCGAGGAGAGGCAGAGCCGCATCCTGAGAGAGAGAGATGCCATCATCAGCCAGCTGCAGACAGCGCTGCACACCCGCACGCAGGAGGCACAGGTACAGAGAGGAGTGGGAGTAACAGAAGATCAGTCATATTCTCTTCTTCAGCTTTAAATCCTTCTTCTTCTCCTCTTCCTCCTTTCCCCTGTAGGACCTACGCTGCTCTGTGCTGACTCAGTCAGCTTCACCTGAAACTCTGGAGAAGTTGAAAGTCCGCGTCCAGCTCAAAGACCGCCTCCTCCAGGAAGCGTTGGCTGACCGGACACACCAAGCCCAGCAGCATACGGAGCAGGTGCAGGATCTGCTCCGAACCATCAGCAACAGAGACCAGTATATTCAGGTACAACAGATGAATGTAAAAGCTGAGACTCGTGCCAGTAAAACCTGTCAAATGAAAAGTAATAAAATGCCACGATCGTTTTGTAGGACTCTGCAAGCCGACTCAGCGAGGTGATGACGGAGCAGACAGCCAGGGTCCAGGAACTGCGCAGACAGCTGAGCTCAGGTTTCAGATTGAGGACTCACTCTGGCCGAGACTCGGCTGTGGAGCTCCAGGCAGTGCAGGACGAGCTGCGTCTCGCTCTGAGGAGGGAGAAGGAGAACCAGGAGCTGAGCAGCAGTCAGGCCGTCCAGCTGGACTCCGTCAGAAGGACACTGCATGTGAAGGAGGAGATTATCAGGGTCAGTGACGGAGACGGTTTGTTTGCACTGCAGCAGAACAGCTCATATTGTCTTTTCATTATGTTGCTTATTAATAAGTGTGTGTATCTGTGTGTGTGTGTATCGTGTATCTGTGTGTGTGTGTGTGTGTGTGTGTGTGTGTGTGTGTGTGTGTGTGTGTGCGCTGCAGGACTTCCAGAGGCAGATGGTGGATCCTTCAGAGCTCCCCCTGGTCGAGCGACTCACTCAGGAGATTGAGGATCTGAGAGAGAGCCTGGTCCAGCAGGAAGGCCCTCCAGCCAGAGGCCCCATCCTGGGCCGCGACCGGCCCAACAGCAGGCAGCCTGAGTTAGGAGGTGGGCATCAGAGAAGCATGGGACAGTATCTGTAACAGCAAGTCGCCCAGCAGCAGCTGGGAGCTGGGCCTGTGGTGCAGTGGTTCACTGTGGTGATGGTGGTGTTTGTACTAATTCAGCCCATGAGATCTAACACTGAACGTTTGTCTGCTCTGCGCACGCTTCTTAACACTGATGGTAGAAACATTAGTTTTGTTAATGAGATTTATATGAATTGCTTGAACACAGGCTGTTTGTACTGGGTCTGCTTGTCTTACTTGGGATCATGAATTGTTCAATCATCTCTCAGCCTTAAAGGAAAAACTTATATTGTTTTAAAGCACAAAACCTCGTAATTGTGGGAAATTTACTGGATCTCAACATCAGAAAACACTTTTTATGTTAAACTCATTAGTGAAATGTTTCAACAGGGAACAAGATTGTGACTTTAACCAAAACCTAATAACTCATTTCCTTATAACCATGAAAATGCTGCTTTCAGCAGGGACTTTGGTTTTATAAATGTAATATTTAGACCACATGTCGAGGTGTCCCTAGAAAAGAAACTGAAGCCTGTCACGTTGGAACAGATCTCTTCAAACTTTGTGCCAACTAGTTTGGCAACAACTGACAAAAGTTTTTATTTTTAGCTTTGTTATTGTGATTTTTCACAATTTACTTGTGTGTGTGTGTGTCTGTCTGTCTGTGTGTGTCTGTCTGTCTGTGTGTGTCTGTCTGTGTGTGTGTGTCTGTCTGTCTGTGTGTGTGTGTGTCTGTGTGTGTGTGTCTGTGTGTGTGTGTCTGTGTGTGTGTGTGTCTGTGTGTGTGTGTCTGTGTGTGTGTGTCTGTGT
>JAUYWH010000020.1:23373777-23405856 GCA_034779795.1 Ctenopoma multispine | reverse complement strand
GCCCCTCACCGTTGGTGGGCTCCCTTCCATGGAGCCCCACACCGTAGGAAATGTAAGTGCACACACACACACACACACACACACACACACACACACATAAGTCTTTGTTAATTACATCCTTTTATTCTGTCTTGTGTCTGAAGAGACTCGTCTCTCTCTCTGTCTCTCTCCAGGTGCTCCTACTAACATCTATATCCAAGGTCTGGACTCAGTCGGACAGCTGTCCAGTGAGATCCGGCTTCTGAAGGAGGAGAACATCAGTTTGCAGAACCAACTGAAGCAGACTGCCAGAGGTAAAATTGGATATTTGTGTATTTCTGGGTGTTTTCAGCTGCAGTAAAGATGGATCAGAAAGACTTTGACAGTTTTTCAGCCGGTTCAGGGTCAAATGATCCGCTCAGCTCTTTACTGCTGTCTCCCCTGTAGAGAGCAGTAAGGAGGTGGAGCAGCTGAAGGAGGCAGCACTCCTGGAGAGGGCCAAGCTGAAGGAGGCAGAGCTAGAGGCAGAGAGGTGGGCAGAGCAAGGCAGGAAGCTGCAAGCTGAGGCGGAAGCTCACAGCCGGGAGATTGCACAACTGAAACAGGACAGACAGAGGAACCAGGAAACCATCAACAGGTGAGTGTGTGTCTACCTTAGCTGTGAGGACCAGTTAGAGAGTGTGAGTGTATAAACAGTGATTTATCCACAGTCGCCTGGCTGTTCGTACTGCATCAGATGATATAAAGTTGAGCGTTTTCCCTACAGTTTAGCTGGATGCATTTTGAATTAAGCTAAGTGGACGGTGCATGTCTGCAAAGTCAGGTCTCGTTCACAGTGAAAAGCAGCTGTTACTCTTTAACGTTGGAGGATAAGGTTTATCTTGTAGTTTTAAACTCGTGTGCACCAATTTTCTAGGATTAGGTAAACGGAACTGATGATGAGTAATGATTCACAGTAATGACCTGTACATGTGTTAACAGGCTACAGCATGAAGTGAGTGTCCTCCAGCAGCAGCTGAGCGAGAGCCGCACTTTGGTCCACTCTCTTCAGAGCGAGCTGCAGATGTACCACAGAGTGTGCGGAGTTACCACCATTACACGCTCCAGTAAGACTCATCGCCGTCAGGATTCCAGTCTTAGAAAGATCCTGGACAGTGACGTTAAATATGATCCGACTCAACAATGACCGAGTGAAATTTTCATCTTTGTTTGTGCTTCTAAGCAGGTCGGGTCAGTGCCAAGCAAGGACACAGCACTGCAACCTTTGATCCCAGAGAGCTGCACATTCAGCTGGAGCAGCAGCTGAACGGACAGGCGGACACACAGCCTCGAGCGCGGAGACAACTCTTCCACGGTCAGTATGTCTGCTACACCCACACTGCATCTCCATCTAATGAATAATAAAGAAGACTGCAGAGCTGAATGCAGAAAAGGTTTTCCAGGTCATCACTGATGGAAATATTCTTCCACAGATAACGTTCCCTCTCCACCTGTGAGAGACACTGGACTCATCAGTCCTTCTTCTCCTCTGTGTTCTGTGCAGAAATGTGGAGAAGAGGCGGGAGCTGCTGATGAAGGTGAAAACTCCACATTCATGCAACACTCAGACTATAAGAACAGCTCTGCATGTTAAACGCATGAGAGCGATGCTGTCCCACTCGTTTGCCTCCAGACATTTGACCTTTTTTGTGTTAACATTCTCTTGTTATTCCACTCTTACCTCCAGAAGTCGTACTGAAGCACTTCGTAAGACTCAAAGCTCGCGAGTCTCCCTCTTATCTTTAATCTCTCTTTTTCTTTTCAAGCAGCCTTGACGCTGCAGGACCAAGCTCAAGACGGTTCCTTTTCCAGCCGTCACGGTCGGCATGTGATCGGCCACATTGAAGACTTTAAAGCTCTGCAGCAGCAGATCCTGGAGGGCGGCGCTCTTCTCCGCAAGATGGAGGCGACCCTTTATTCCCTGAGCATCCCACAGGAGTTCAGCATTCATCAAGTGAGTGCAGGACCATAACATACCTCAGGTCAGGTGATTCTGAACTGCACTTTATCAACAGCTTGTGCTCTGTGCGTTTCAGCCTTCAGGCTCAGGTTCTGTCAGGAGGCTGCTGGCTGACACTAAAACCCTGAGGCAGATCCTGGAGGAGGCTGACTCTCTGTTCCAAGTGTTCTGGAGAGCAGCGCTGCCCAAATCTGAGGAAACCAAACAGGTCAGAAACAAGTCCATGTGTCCAAAGTATCACTGAGGAAAAAGGAGAGCATGATGTAATGGAAAATATTAGTTAGTTCCTGCCAAGAAAGATGGAGACGGGAGACTTACATCACTCACTTAGACTTACATTAGGTCATCTAGACTTCTGTGTTCGAAACTAAACCTTCCAAAACTTGGAAACAGTCCAAGTGAACAGATCTCTCAGATGTTCTTTCTTATCTTCTCCTGACCTTCATAGATTGTGATTTCCTGGCAAAATCATTTACTGTAGCATACAGAGCCGATGCTGTATGTTTTGGTTATTTACACTGTGGCTTTGTGGTTTTTTTTAGGATCAGTCTCTGAGGGAGGAGGTCGTTTCTCTGCGTCTGAGGCTCTCCGAACAAGAGCAGGCTCTAAAGGACACTATGGAGAGACTGAAGAGCTCCAACCGCACCAAAGATAGCATGGAGCACTTTATAGTCAACCAGCGTGAGTCACTGATGTTGTTCTGTAGCAGCACAGGCTGAACATAGAGACGTATATTCTTTTTCTTTTTATTAGAACAAACTAAATAACCCAAACATTCTTTGAGTAATGACAGATCAGGATTGATATTTACATTTTCTCTTTTTTTAATCTTACAACAGTCTGTGTCCACATTTGATCTATTAGTCAGAGAGGATGTCTTATACTTTGAAGACTCTGAAACCGGAGTTATGAAAAAATAAGGATCAGTAATTCTGTTTCACAGTCTTGAACAGTATTACCCTCCTCTCATAGTCCTTCCTCTTTTGATGCTGTGGTTACAGGCAGTAAAGCCATTCAGCTACCAGGACACCTCCTCCTCTTTCTTTTCTTCTTTAGATCTAAGTTATACTTACAATATATGAATCTCACTCCTGTATTATTTGTTTGTACATATTTACCTAATGAATAGACGATAACTCTTTTTCTTTTTTTTTTTACAGTGTCAAGAACACGGGACGTCCTGCGGAAAGCCAAGACAAACCTACAGGTGAGTTGTCACACATCACAGAAGATAATAAACATTTTATTCTAGCAGGTTAGAATAACCAAAGGTTTTAAGTTTTTAACAAGCAGAAAACATTGATGACAAGTGGATCTTTAAAAGTTTCCTTCTTGTCTCTGTAACACCCTCTCTCCTTCTTGACTCCTGCTGAGTCTCCTCAGGAGAACGAGCTCAGGATTTCCTCCCTTCGCCAAGCCTCTTTCTCTCTCCCTCCCTCCTCCCCATGCCCCTCCTCTTGTTCCTTTTCCTCCTCTTCCTCACCTTTCGAGTTCACCCGTAAAGGTACAGCCCCCTGGTTTTGCTGTGCTCAGTTCAGTGGCCTGCTGGCATGGTGAAGCTCTTTGCTTTTTCATGATAACCGTGTTATTAAAAACATTTGCATGTAGCCAGTCAGAGCATTAAATGTGTGTAGTGACCTGTCCGCTGAGCCTGTGAGGCTAAACAATCGTTTCTGATCCATCTTTCTTTGTTTGTAATAAGAAAGAACATTCTGATGTCAGGTCGTCCTAGTAGGTCTCTTGTGCGGTACTAACACTTGTGTTGTGAGTTTGTATGCATTTGGAGACGTCAGTTGTGCAGTTTAGGGGACGCTGAAGACAAAAATGTTTTGTCCTAAACTCAAAACTGTTTCTGAACATCTCATCATCTGTCTGTCAGGTGAAAACGCAGGATCCCTCCGCGAGCTCGCCTTCTCTCCTGGTCGGGGTGTCATGACGCCGCAAATGTCCAACTTCTCCACCTCCTCCACCAACGCAATTCTGTAACTGGCTCACCACCAGTGCCCCCTGCAGGCAGCCTTCCTGTAGTGCACCAGCCCCAAGTCCCACCTCTCCTGTTTAAATAGAAATCGCTGCAAATCCAGACTCTGTTATTAGCTGGAGAAACATTTCAGTTGAGTGACATACTGAGTGTGAATGAGGGTTTGTGTTGTTAGGTTTGTGTTGGTTAACGATGGTTTATGAATGAATGAATAATGGTTTAAGTGATTGGTTTCTTATTGGTATTACTGTGTGTGTTTAGTGAGGCTGTCAACTGAAGTGCTTTTCTCTCTTTTGAGACTGAAGTTGACTTATGATTAATAGCTTCTGATGAAACCTGTGCGACGGTTTTATATTTATACCAAAACATTTAACACCCTGTTTAAAATATCATTTTGGGCTTTCAAACATAATTCTGAACATCCATCCATCCATCCATTATCTACCGCTTAATCCGAGTTCGGGTCGCGGGGGGTGCTGGAGCCTATCCCAGCTGTCTTTGGGGTGAGAGGTGGGGTACAGCCCGGACAGATCGCCAGTCCATCGCAGTAATTCTGAACATAATTCTTTTTATTATTATTTTATCACGTGATATAGGTTGTAAAACATTTTTCAAGTTTCTCATTGATTGTCAGAAGCTACCAGTCAGAACCCAAATTCAGCCACATACTTCAGCAGGGATTGAAGAAACAAAAAAATGCCAGCAGGGAAAGGGGGTTTTAAAAAAGCCAAAACCAAACTGCAAAGTGCTTCCTCTCAGCTTCTTGAAGCTTGTATTTGTAGTTAGCCTGTAGAATAGTTGCATGTGGTTTGAGCAGCTTGTGGAAACAAAGCCATACTCTCAGGCAGTATAGTAGATACAGTATGTCGCTGTTTTCTCCAATTTGTACTGAAAAGTCATAAAAAATAGCAAAGTACTTACCTGAGGAAAAACAATGTAGAGCTGAGATGCTGTTGGTCAGATAGTTGGTAGATGATGTTCTCTTGCATTTATTCAAAAATAAAATATTCATTTAGGAATCATGGTTCTCAAATGCCACAATATCACTGTCATTATATTAAAAAAATATGGGTCCACCCAGTTGTTCTTCCTGAAACACTAACACGCAGTGATGAAAAGCCTTTAGGATTTTAAACCAGTGTTAATTAAACAAGCAGGTGACAGAATGTAGTCGTGAAGCTCCTCAGTAGTTTGTGCAATGCCTTCAGTGACGTGTCCAATGATCTGTTTAACATGAGAGAATTATTTACTGCACGGTCCAAGAGAGAGGGCAGGTAACTTTTGTAACCAGAAAAATGGACCACGTTATGTTTTTTTATTATTATTATTTCTTCTTTTTACTTTTTCTTTTTAGCCAAATTTGTGATTTTTTTATGTTTGAATCTCCCTCAAGATGACAATCACTTTTGAACAAACATCAAGAGATGAACAACATCTGCAGGATTTCTGATGCTCACTGTGCAAATCAACTTTTCTGCCACTGGCTTTTTCATGCTCCTGTTTTAGGTTTTCTTGCTTTGTGTGTACAGCAGGTTCCTTTTTGTGCATGAAGTGTAGTTTCACTGCCCTCCTGTACTTTTACTGAAATATGCAATTTTTGGGCTACAGTGCAATACTAGCCTTCATGTTTCCTGTTGACTTCTTGTTGATGTATTAGAGTATTAAAGTGCCATGTGAATCGTTTCTCTTCTAATCATGGACTGACAATCAATTTGAAGCAGTTAAATGGCCCATTCATTTTTGGCTTAATATGAATCAGAGTTTTGGAAAAAAAAGAAACATAAAAAAGCACTACAAAGACATATTTCAAAAGCAATAAGACAAACCAAAGTGAATGTCAAATCAGGTATAAAATGATCAAGTTTAAATCTTTTTTTGTGTAGTTCCCCACAGATCAAAGGTCAACCTTTAATGTCTTTCTTAGTATTGTTATGGTTTTAGAAACCACATATGTATATGTACATATTGAAAGGACTGTGTGTGTATAAATGCAGGTTTTTGTTGCTGTGAGAGAAAAAATGGGTCTTTGGATAAAGACCTGCTGTATTTTTAATGCATGTTCTCTTTATTAAAATGCTTTGGGGTATAAAGAAAAGAACCTTTTCAAAATAAAGGCGAAAAAAATCACATCCGTCTTATTTGTTATCTGTGTTGGATCAAGGTTTTGTGTGTGTTTTGTTTCTTAGGCGAGAGATGCAACACCCACACCTTGCAGAACTACTTTATAAGGACAGTGTGATAAGACAATAAATAATAATGTTGACATAGGTGGATACCTTAAAAAAGTCTCAATATCTTCACTTATTCTATTATTAATGTTCTTTAGTTATGTACGGTAAAAATGGTCCTTTTTACTGATTAGTCATCAGCAGGTGGCAGCACATCCCAACAAAACTGATGTACCTGATAATTACTTACACACACAGACACACCGAGAGACGCATATTTGAAGAAAGAAAACGGATACGACTTACATTTTAAAAATTATCTATTATAAAATCGATTTTGTTTTCTTCATACATTTCATGCTTGTGATGAGTCTGTGGATTTTTAAATAAAGAAATAATCTTTGTAAATATGTGATGCGGAAATAAGACATGTTTCTTCAAAATAAAACGTGAGTTATGTGTTTGTATATTAAGGGTTAGTGTATCGACAACAAATTTTATTTTAATTATTTACATAGTATATATTTTATTGTCTTAAATACGCTTCTGCCAATATACATGTAAATACTATAAATACATATTTGGATTTAGAGAGGATTAGGTGAGTTTCAGCTTCTCTCCCTCATGTACACTGTGTTAGTCTGCTGCTGCACAACCTTGATCTACAGCACGTTTAAAAACCAATAGTACATTTTCTAGAATTTCTCCCCTCTGCCAATATTAGACTAACTACTGTTTATTTATTTACTTATTTAGAACTTTTTATTTATTGTTATTACTTTATGTTTTGCCTTTTAAAACATTACAAGTAGAACACATCATAACTGTATAAATTAAATGCTGCTTATATTGGTGTTTGTTAAAATGACATATATTTAGTTTTTTGTGATTTTTTTACACAACAAATATCTCATAACCCCGTCGTCCTGTTTATATTTCGCTATACATGTATTTTTTTATTTCAGTGCTTTTATTGTGATAATTGCAGCCGGACGTGGTGACGTCGTTGTCGCTGGCTTGACAAACCGCGTTGACCGAAGTCAAGGAAGCGGACTGATCCGTGCCGTGCCGTGGCTGCGGGTCAACATAAGGCTCGACCCGGTGTCTGCGCACCGACACACGCAGAGCTCAGGCTTTCTGTGAAGGATGGGAGAGCATCTGAAAACGACTCTGACAGCCTGATAAGTCACCAGGACGGATACAGCGCACAGACGTGTGGCGGGAATAATCTGGAACCGTCCGTTGGGAGCTGAGCCAGACTCGTTATGGATGTCACGGTGTTTCTGGGCAGGTAAACGGTAGCAGGCAGCCCGGTTAGCTGTAGCCGCCCGGCTAGTCACGCAGCAGGAAGCTAGCCTAGCTGGCTACTAACTAACTAACTAACAAGTTGGGTTGCTTCAACCGCCGCCGGAGTCGGCACCATAAACCGAGCATGGGTCTTTTTTATCTCCATAATCATGAACTGTCTATGTGAACAACCATAACCCGCCTGTTTTATCGTCTTCACGGAGAAACTAGTGGCCACCGGTGCTCCAGCGTTGACTGACAGCTTGTCACAACGGGTTTTCCAGATGTGGAGTCGGCATGAGAAGCGCAGCTAGCCTCCGAGTTAGCTAGCCACAACCGCAGGCAGCTGGCTACCGACCAGGAATGGATGTCAGAACCAAACTTTTCTGCGGACTCTCAACTCCAGACTGCACCAACGAAGCGATGAATTTCACGTCGCCAGTGAGTCAGCCGAGCTGACTTGTCGAGCTAGCAGAGTGTTTTTTTTTTTTGAGTGTTCAGCCACAACAAAGCGGGCTCTCACCTGAACCAGCCACACACTCACTCACACACGGAGCGTTTTTAAACACTGACACGAACAATGAAGAGGACGGAAAATAAAAACAAGAGGAAGCTCAACATGGAGCATCAGGAGAGCGTCGGAGAGGAGAAAGATGCGGTGAGTTGTAAAATGATTGCGTCACTGTGTCATTGTGTTGTAAGAGCTACAGGAGAGTGTGTGTGCCTGATTCACGATAAGCCTGTCAGCCCACGCACAGGGAAGCAATAACACACACAATACAAAGCTCATAGAAAATATCATGAGTTTATGATGATGAGCTGATTTACTCTATCAGCATGTTCTGCTTTTGCTGTTTGGCAACACCCTGCTCAACTTATTAGAGGCCTGAACAGTGTTTTCATACAGCAAAGAAGGTGCTTCTCAGAAGCGTGCAGTGAAGAATACTTTTCAGTACAAATCCATCTAAAGAAATATATTTTTAGATGATAATATGCTATATGATATCAGGAGTGTCGTGTCTGATCCACATAACATTAAAAGAGTTTCTTATAGGGCTGTCAGTAATCTTCTTTAATAATCTCAAATATTAATAAAATGTCTTATCATTTTCCACTGAGTGGAAATCATCAGCACTAGAGACGCAGAACATGTGCTTTTAAACAAAATGCTTACTTGAAATGACCAACTTAGCTAACTTATTAAAATATTAGAATGAATTGTTGCAGCTCTATAACTCCCTGATATGAAGTAGATATGAGGGTGATTACATTACAGACCTGTTATGGAGATGAAGAAGTGTTTTATATATGCAGACATAAGAGTGCAAAATTCAATGCAGTCTTAATGAGCTGCTTTATGAAATATCAAAAAGCTGCTTAGATTAGCATCAGCTAGTGACTGGTAATGATTATTCATTATTTGTTACCTGCAGCTGACAGGCTGCCCCACACAGAGTGTGTCTGGATACTGTCTGAAAACCGTCAGTCAGTAAAATTCATATGTTAAATAACCTGTGGTTGTGGCCGTGTGGGTTTTCTCTGAGGGGGGTTAACAAATCTGTGGTGTTAGTATTGTTACCAACACATTGACCATATTATATAAAAATAAATAATAAAAAAGTTGTTCAATCTAAATAGTGTTTTTGCTCAGTCATTGTAGCTGCTGAGAGATGGGCTCGGTGGACTGTGTGTGTGCAGGTAGTGACTTAGCAGAAAGTGGATGAGCGAGACAGGTTTAAGGACCCTGTCATCACAGCAGTTTTGGTAGTGATAATATGCGTGGTGTGCTGTTCTCTCTGTTTTATGTGTGTGCTTGTGATGCTGGCTGTGTGTGTGTGTGTGAGTCTTGCATGTCTTGTTTAGATTGTGATCTCTGTGTGGAATCATTTGAACCTGGCCCTAACTCAGTTGTTTGCTTTATCAGTAGAACCAACATGCAGATATTCCATTAACAGTAAACCACCCATGAAGCATCAATGTGCAAACATCCAGCTTATCTCCAAATAGCTACGACCTTATTTGACACTGAAACAACTTGAAAATGCTGGTGATTTTAACACCTGCATTTGCAGATATTAAAATAAAAGCATTGATTGCTTTCATTCGTTCATTTAAATATAAAAGAAATGGATGCATTTACTTTGATGCTGTGGATTCAATCAGTGGCTGTATGTATGAAATGCTGTTCATCATTCTTAAACCCCATTAAACTACATTTGTAGTCCAAAATCTTGTTTTATAGAAATTCTGCACAGATTAACAGCTACATATTCTTGTCTCTTTTTGCAGTGAAAGTAGCCACGGCCCTTAAATAACAAGGGCAGCTCCCAAAGATGAAGTCATGGCTGTAGCTTATAATTTCACATCTCTGCATGAACTCATGTTCCTCCATCTGAGGAAGTTTGATATGACTGACTTTGCCGGGCAGTGTTACTGCACCACCCAGCCTTCTGGGATATCATGTTATTAATATGAGATTTACCTTCAACTGTCATGTCTTATACCCTTTTTCCTTTATTTTTTTGTGTCACCGCTTTATCCCAAAATCAGTTTTACAGGGAAATTGCACATTTTTAGCCAGGATTGAGTCAGTGGAGGGAGGTGCTGAGTGTGAGGAAGCTTCATGGTTTTATGGGAACCATGCAGATGTTTTTAGCTGATGCTGTTGCATGTGTTTGTGTGTGAAACTTTATGAAATGGAGAAAGAGACAGGCCGTTTTTATCTTGTGTGTCTTACCTACCCCTTCCTCTTTTATGGAATGCTGGATAATAAGTCATAGTCCTGCTGTAATACTTCCAGGGGCTGTCTGCTTGGTTTTTACAGCAAATTTGTCCAACTGAGCTTTGTGTAAATCATAAAACAACTAAATAAAAGCTACTGTTGACAGTCATGTTCATTGTCTGCTAATCTGCTGATTATATTTCCAGGTAAACTGTCCAAGGAGACATCATAAAGTGTCTTGTTCAAATCCTCATATTTTAGAAGTAAGAATAAGAGAGTCATTTATCATTTTCAAAATGACTACAATCCTTAAGCAGCTGTAAGTTGTTGGCGATAAACTATATGTGAAAACTGTAGATACGCACAGCAGCTGAGGTCAGAATCTTTTGGGATCTCTTCAGGTTGTCCGTGTTAAAGTGAACAGCAGGTTTTAGGCTTTTACAGTTACAGCATTGGGAAATGAGTTTTATCGCTGTCGTTTCCTAGTATGTTGCCAGGGACAGAGCCCAAACACACACACAAACACACAGACAGAAATATCCTCTGTTTCTGTCCTGAGACTCTCTGTTTCTGACAGTTGCAGAAACATTACACGTAAACTGTTTATACTCAGCCAAGTGAAACGTGGAATGAGATTCAGAAAGTTTCAGTTACTTCAGAATTTGTCCTGATACAGGACACGCAGCTTCTGAGCAGCTCAGTTGTTTCCTTCAATATAAAATAGTGTATACTCACTTTAGTGATCAATTTGGGCACAGAGCAGGAACTGAGAGTCTGCTAATTAATTGTTTTGGTCGAGAAGACAACAGCATGATAGCTGCAGACATGTTGACCTATTTGTAAAATGAAGAACGCCACATAATAGCTATAGCAATTTCTGTTCCTACCAGACAAGTCACCTGACATTTATGTGTCGGTGAGTACGTGAGTTTTGTTGCCCCAGTTATCAAATCTCTTGTCATTTAGTTAACATTAGGCAAGGTGAAAAATGTTGTAGAAAAAATGACATTGGTAGGATAACTGTGTAGTAAAATATTATAACTATAATTAGTAAAATTTAGAATGAACACTAGTCACAACAACCGCTGCCTGATATTTCACACAGATGTGCTCAAAGATCAATCCCATGATATTTTGAAATTGATCAGAATTAGATTTATTGGCCATGTATGCACATGTTTAGACAAGAAATTTGTCTTCTGCCTCTCTAGAAATGTGTATTGTAAGTTAGAAAAGAAACAAACTACACAAATACAAACAATGTTCTATAGTAAATATACAAAATACAGATTAGGTGGATGGAGTTAATATACCTGATGTATAAATACATAATAATACACATAAATTATCCTCATATACAGATTAGGCGGATGAACTGTACTGATAATACAGTTAATGTGATCAAATATACAGATCGTGTGTTCAAATAAATTAATATAATAACCTTTTATTAGACCCTTTTGGGGGACCCACACAGAATGGGATATAAATTAAACTAACATTTTAATTATTCAAATGAAATAAAAACAGTCATTTTTTTCTTGTATTTTGATATTAGATGTTTTGATATAATAATATACACTTGAAGAGAAGAGTGGTGCTCTTCTTATTCATAATGGAGTTAGTTTTTTTTTTTAAACAGCAGATCTCCCAAATGTTTGGTCAAAGTGTCTCGGTTCACTTTTACACATCCTGAATTCCTGTACTGAGAAACACCTGGAAAAGGAACAGTGAGTGATTGAGTGAGTAAAAGTGAAGTCACCGTAGAAATTCTCTTAGAAAATATTTCTTCTGGTTATGCATTTTTCTTTTACTATGAACAAACTGTCGGGAACCTGTAGCTGAATCAAGTCGTTTTGTTAGGCGTGATCTGTCTCTTCTCCAGCTGAAAGGTGCAGTTGTTAAAAACGTCTCATCTTTGCTCCATGGGGGCCGTCTCACTCTCCTACCAGAACCATTCCTTCTGTCCTCTTGGGCCTTTTTTCTGACTTGTATTTCTCTGCAGTCCTGACCATCCCTGTTTCACTGGTCTCATGTGTTCTCTGACATGGTTAAGTGCGAGCAGTGAAAGCAGTGAAGTCCACCACACATAATAAACATGTCCGACAGTGTTCCTGCAGAGGAGTGACTGGTATTTATTGCAGCTGTGTGAACAGAAAGCCTGCTTCCTATTCCGTTTACCTCAGCACTGAATGTTTGCTGTGCAGGTTTCACATCAAGCTCAACACATTTTAAGATGATTCTATGATGATCTTTTCTTGAAACATTTCACAACAAGACACTAACAAGTCTTTCCTTGTTTAACGTATCCCTTTGCATTGCCCTACTTTTGGTTTCACTTATTGTCTTTTTAAATTTATTTTTGACTTGTTAAAAGCATTTTTTTAGTTTGGTAGTGTTGGTTGTTTAACTTCATCTATGGTCAGATTCTGAGTTCTTGAATTTTGTTTGATCAAATGTTGGCAGATTAATATAGTTTGGTTCTAATATACAGTACAGGCCAAAAGTTTGGACACACCTTCTCATTCAATGTGTTTTGGGGTGAACTGAAGGCAAAGAGGCCAACAAGTGCTAAACACATCTGGGAACTCCTTCAAGACTGTTGGAAAACCATTTCAGGTGACTCCCTCTTGAAGCTCATCAGGAGACTGCCAAGAGTGTGCAAAGCAGTAATCAGAGCAAAGGGTGGCTATTTTGAAGAAACTAGAATATAAAAGATGTTTTCACTTACTTCACCTTTTTTTGTTAAGTACATAAATCTACACGTGTTCATTCATAGTTTTGATGCCTTCAGTGAGAATCTGCCAATGTAAATGGTCATGAAAATAAAGAAAACAACATTGAATGAATTGATTGAACTTTTGGCCTGTACTGTAAATTATATAAAAAGTATAACAAGTCATGAAACAAAATGTGCAAACTAGTTACTGGTAAAGGTATAGTTTGTACTGTAACACTGGCATAATAATGCCATTGTTATTGTTACAGTTTGAGTGATACCTACCTGTAGTTGATACATAAACTTCCTCAATTCAAGACCTGTTGACATTTAAATGTTCTTTTTAAAATGTCCTTAGTTAAGATCTTCATGTTTGTGTTTCATGTTATTACAGCTGCGAATCAAATTTCCCTCTTTGACTATTTTGTCTTTTTGACCTGACTACATTCCTGCTCTCATCTCTCCTCCTTCTCTCAGTATTGTCTTACTTGTAATCAAACGCTGAAGTGATGTAATAATCTCTCAAAATGTTGCCTGGGTTTCGTGGCTTTTGCTGTATTTGGTGCAGTGCAGAGAATCTGTGCTTGGTATTAACAAGTACACGGAGTGCTTTTACATGCACTCAACCAGGTTACTCAGAGCGTTAACATGCATTTAAGAAATCTGATTACTGGAAAATCTGCTTATACTTGCAGCAGATAATTGATTTCTTTTCTATTTTAGGCTTATTAGGGAAGCATTGTTCACATATTTTAATTGTACAGAGACCGAAGAGACAGCTTCAAGAGTTTTTGCTACATGTTGGTGGAGCTGATTGACTATCTGCATGTTCTCCTTTAGAAATCTACTTGGGTAAATCAGGCTTCTCTAATTTCTTACCCCGATTGCAGAAACTTAAGTTTAAAGTTAAGTTTTTACATGACAGTTTATAAATCAGCTTACTTAAGAAAGCTGACACCTGGTTTCCAGGTAAACACAGCGATTGGTCCACATAGGTTCTAAGGTTTACATGTTGAGTAGGTAGGAATGCTGCAGTCAAATTAAGTGTATATGATGGTTCACTTCCAGAAAAAGTGTTTTGCTCCTTGAGTTGAGTTGAGGTGGATAATCTGTTATGTTGCAGCACAGTGCAGAGATGATGTTGTTGTTTCTGGTTGAAGCCCCTTGGAAGGATCAAGCTAATTAGGGCAGAGTGGAAGTATACGGAAATCTACAGTGGATTAACAAGGTGCTTTACTGTAGTACAGTGTTAATGGGGGTGGGAGTGCTGGAGGAAGGCTGTTGTCCTACAAACTCACATTATTTTTACATTAAGCCACAGTTGGCAGTTAGTTTTGCATTGGTAAGATTGTAGTTGTGTGGAAATGTCCAGCTTAGATTTAGAATCATGGTTTACTAGTAGATTTTCTTGATTTTTAAACTGAATGTCCTGCTAAAACATTTCAAGTAGGTAGATTACACTGCCTTTTTAGAGTTTTTGATCTATAAACAGCACAATGAGAATAGTTTTAGATGAGAAGTAAAGGATTATGCCTTTTTTTATGCACATCATGATGTAAGAGTGCCTCTTGGATAATTTAACGTTGTTGTATCAGTGCGATAAACAAAAAGATAAAAAGGGCTGAGCAGATGAAAACAGATCTGACGGAAATGTAAATCTTATTTCTGCCATCCTGTCAGAGAAACCTCAGACGGTTTTATGGAGGGCAGAATGAAAAGCCACAGTGCAACTTCACCAGCTTTGAGTTACTCAGCAGTGCAGAACTTTACATTCACACTGACAGAGGAGATGGCTTAGACAGCATTCCAACTGGCCTGAACAGTGTTATCTAAACATTTCATATTTTCTACATCAGCTCTCACATTTATTTGGCTTTACAGTTTATGTGATCAGCGGTCCCTCCTGCATTCGTTGGATTCCAGCCGGAGCTCAGAGGAGTTTTAGGTAACAGGAATGGATCCCATTCAGCTGCAGATTTAGGTCTGTTCTGCTGTACAAGCCACATCCTCCCTCTGTCAACATGATGTACAACCTCACTGTCATGATAGACACATTTTGTACAGGCTGTGTGTGCGTTCAATCCCTACATACATACCTCTGTTCCAACAAAGCTGTTCCAGGCTTGTTTTGGAGCCAGTGCATGATTTCATACCACTTCTTCACGTTTTGACAGCCAAAGAACCGGCTCTCGGAAAACTGGTTTCAGACTGGTACCAACTCTGTGCTTTTCTACAACAATTTGTGTCAGTGGCTCTGAAAACAAGAACAACTACAATGTAAAGTTATCATCATTTATCAGATTGGTTTAACTACAGTGTGACTGATGCCAGTGTAGTTGATGCTAATGTGCCTACTCAAGGCTAAAGGTAATAAAAGCTAATGTAGCTCTCTAGCTTGTTGATTCCTAGCTTGTTCCGGTTCACAATTTTTACATTAGAAACACAATAAGTGGTTTCTTGGCTGCTCTTCTTTCACAAAGACCATTCCTGATCAGGTTTTTTTCAGGGTGTGGAAGGACCAAGTTGTAGATGATATAGAGATGAAGCTGCTTGATGTTGGGTCAGGTCCTTGCTGGAGTGCTTCCTGTGTCCTAAAAAAGAAACTCTGAGAACCCTTGACCTCTCCCTATTCTTCACTGGAAATCACATTCAATATTTGTCACTTTAGCCTAAAGAAGCTGTGTTTTATAATACTGTGTACATATTTTTATATTTTGTAGAAGTAATAAATACATACTGTATATGGTCATAGTAGCACTGCAGAAACAACAAATCTAATGGTGGCCTAAGACTTTTGCACAGTACAAATATAAATATTACAAATAAAATATATCAGAAAATGCTAAACAACTACATACTATAGTTAGTTTTAAAGTCTGTTCCAGGGTTTTTTCTTTATTTCAAACAGTAGCCATGGCTCTTTGCTCTTTCCTCTTCATTAGATATCTTTTGAGTTAACCATTAAACCTGCTCCCATCCCTCGCAGGGATATGGGAGAGTGATTACCTTTCCATCCATGAACCAGCTCTGGGTGCAGCTGAGGAGCTCCTGGTGTTGCACAGCTTGAGGGCTGATTGACAGGGCCCCGGTGGTTAATAAATGCCATTTTCAGGTGCCTAGAAGGGCGTTAATGGGGAAGCACAGATACAGAAGGGTTAGCTACAATAATTATAAAACCCTCATTAACCAGAATTATAACTTAGATGTGTCCTATATATCATGACACAGAAATTAACATTTATTAATGTGCAGCCTCTGATTATCTTGTGGCAATCTGTGTTAATTGATAGGGGCAGGAGAAATTAAGCCACACATGCTCACATGTCTCTATTTAGTTTGAGAAAAAGCTTTAGAGCTGAGGTAAGGCGAGGTTGTGTTTGACGGTGGGATTTTTGACGTGGCATTTTACATGTAGCTTCAGATTAGGCTTGATCTGTTAAATCCTGAAAAAGCGAGATTCAGAGCCTGGTGTTTCGCTGCCAACACAACGTGCTTAATGAAGAAAATCCATCACTCTGCCAACACTTAGTGCTGCATTACGCCTCGCTGTATCCACTCTCCCTCCCCCCAGTCATTGTAGCTGAGTGATGTGCTGATTTCACACACATTATTCTGGGTTCATTGAGGGTAGTTTGCTAGATGTTCCTAATCCTCCCCCTCTGTGCTGTCTTTTGTCCCTTCTCTCCTGTATTCTACTTTCTCTACCTCCTTTTCCTGGTTCTTCACTAGTGTCCTGGAGTTTTAGTGCATCATACTATCACTTTGTTCTCATGCAAAGATACAATTTAGCTTTCCACAGTTAAATGAACAGTCCATCAAATATTTGTTTTGGATTTAATTCACAGGGAAGCTTATGGTTCTCATAAATGCCCAAAGGTGCAATTGCAGTAAACAGCAAAACAAGTTAATAAAAAGTGCAGTGGATTGTGTTCTTTGATGCTTTGCTGAAGATGTTCTGAGACAAACTAATGGACTCAAATATATCCACAGATGGAGTTCATCGTAACAACAAAATCTGTCAGATGAAAGTGAATGACAGGAAATCCACAAGAGTTGTGTTGCTTATATACAGGGTAAGATTTATTTGCACTGAAATGAAATACACACAACTAGTGGATGAAAACCACCATTCTCTTGTTGTCTTTCCAAGACTTGATGAAATATCCCAGTTCATCTAAAAAAACAGTGTCCAAAGTGAAATATTTGGCCCACATGTTGCATGAAAACAGTGCTCACAAAGTGCAGGAACCGAAAGCAATAAAAAAAGTTTCTTTATTATAAGACAGTACACATTGGGTTGGACAATGTGATGATATATGTAAGATGGTATAAATTAGTCAGTTGTCGCGTTGGCAGTTGACAAACACAACTAATAACTGAATTTGTTGCCAACTATAGATTTTTATTGTTTGCAGATTTTTATTGTTGTTGCAGTCCTAGCTGAGATTAAACTAATAAATATGAAACAGTCTGTGGCCTAGTACATTTTATGACCTGCTGGCACAGTGTTAATGTTGGACCTCAGTATATGTTTGCCTTCTACGTCTGTTCTTACTCTGGTGAAAAGTTGAACATTAGAAGCAGCCTTTGGTTTTGTTGTGTCCCCAGAGGCTTGTTCGTGTTTTAGTGAGTGAGGAAAGTCAGATTAATTGTTCTGCTTGTGTACCACCCTGTGTGTACTGGGCTATCTAGCTTCCCTATGGGTGTTGAACTTTGTGTCAACTGACTATGTGGACCTTGCTGTGCAGGGTCAGGATAGAAACAGGGAAGTAAGAATGGAAACGAACTGACAGCTGCTACTGCTGCAATCAGTTAATCTTTACCTTGTGTCTTGATATATTCTAGATAATGTCCACTTACACATTCACACAAATTAATGAGTGGTTGAAGACAGTATTTCTGTTGTTGGAACTGGTGAAAATAAATTATGTTACTACTGTAAGTATAATTTTCATAACTTTGTTTTTCATTTTTAGTTTTTTTACTGATCTATAAAAAGGAAAAAAAATAATATATATAAAAAATAATATAAAAAAGCTTTTATGACTGTGAGAAGGTGTCAGATTTCTTTTTGGGAGTACCAGCACAAATGTAGGCACACCACCAAGTAAAATAATAGCTGTAAAAAGCTTGAGATCTTTGAGGATCTCTACCAGCAATGAATAACTTAAATGGATAAAGAAAAATCATTATGAAATCCACCATCATTCTCTCAGTCAGTGAAATGAGGTTGACAGTCAGCAGCAGCACAGTTCAAACCACTCAGTTTTTAGCAAGTGTTAGTACCTCGCCTGACTTCCTTTACTGGTCTTACGCCAAATCCATCGTCTCTGTAATCTCACTGTTTACACACAAAAACTGTGTCAATACACATTTCACTGACTGCTTGCATTGTGCGTTGTGTATTTTTGTAGGTCTGTTTTTACAACATATTGATGCAGTGTAAATCAACCCACACGTGCAGTCCGTCTCATGTGTGTGGTATTCGTGGAAGTCACCATGGCTGTCCCTCCCTGTCCTTACTGAGGGTTATTAGCCTTTGGGCTGTGGCCAGTAAAGGAGCTTCCAGCACAACATCCTGCTTCCTTCAGCTCAGCAGCTAACTATAGGAGCACAATTCACACACAGCTCACACAATACTCAAAGTCTGAAACAATCACTAAACATGGATGCTGGTCCATCAGAACAAACGTTATCAGTTATCAGTAGCTTCAGGTTAATAAGAAGACTTTATATATGTCAGTATATAAAAGCATGCTGCATAATCCATATTTAGAACTTTTATTTAAGAAGACACACTCGGCTTCAGTGTGCTCCAGGGTAAAAACAGCAGGTTATGGTTTGTTTTGTAGCAGAGCAGCTATGATGTGAAATGTTCCTGTATAAGGGACAAAGAAACAAGAGCTGAGCTTGAGATCACTTAGTTTCAGTTTTAAAGTTATCAGGATACTCTTGGGGACTTTGCGGCTCTAACGCTTCTTATTCATTTAAACACAAACCTCTTGGTTTCTCACCAGCTTTTGGATGATTGTTTTTTCCACTAGAAGCAATCTGCATCAGTTGATGTGCGTGAGCAGAAATGTGTGATTATGCCGCACGCACACGCACATGCGGCAGGGACACGCCTAGGATTAAAGCATTCAAGTTCAGATATCAGTTTAATCCTCAGGGAATTAAATGGGTGAGCAGTGAAGAGCAGGCCACAGAGCTAAAGTACAGAGTGCTAAGAGAGGTTTTATTTAGTTTAGATATGTTGCATGCTAAGACCTGTTACAGTGTTAGATGAATGGCAGGTGTAGCATGCAGAGATAACTCATAGTTGTAAAGTATTAGCGTACTAGGACTGGATATGAGCACTGATCCCCTGGTTTGTCCAGAATATATAAATGATTTTGGTATGATTCAGATTTTTTTATGCATCCCTGCACAGCAGAGTTAAAATATCGATATGTTTTACAGATAGCTTGCTAAATCTGAAAGTGTGTGAGCATGACATGCATCCAGATCATATTGTGCATCAAAAAGCATGTGTTCAGTTGGTCAGACAGTGCAGGTACTCTGCTGACACTCAGCTGGTTCAACCTCCTGCCTCTGTTATTACTGTCACTGTGACTTGTACTTTCATTGGAGCTCACACCTATTGTGTGGGTGAACTTCCAGCACTGCACCTGTGAGACGTCATTCAAATTGTCATCTTAACAAAATAAAGACAAATAATGACAACACCTGTATTCACAGCAATGTTGACATTTGCCATGGATCATCAGATCATTAACCTTGCTTATACACAACGTGTGAATATGTCTGAGCAAGTAAACTGCCCATACATGTTTCTAAGTTGTTCTCATCCACCCAAAGAAAATGTGCATGCTTTCTTTGTCTTTTAGGAATGTAAAATTTTTGGCTTTTTCATTGAATTACACACATGCATAAATCCTGTAAGCTTGTAAGCCTTCCCGTAGTTAAGTCCTGGCTTAGTGTGCAACACAGTGTCGTGTCATATCACGTCAGATTTTGTAGCACACATCGGACCCTACATGATGCCCTACAGATGAAAGATGTAGTCAAGTAACAGAAGGCAGCGTGTGCCAATCTGGAAAGTGAATGTGATCACATTGATGCTGCCAAAGTAAGATTCTGGCAGTCAACTTGTCATAGAGTACACTGGGATGCAGCAAGCATAAAAAAACAATAGGGATCAGTGTTTTGATGCATGCAGCCAGTGACATCTCCTGTCTGTGCTGCAGGGATGCAGACTGGATTGCAAACATTTACAAGTGCCAAGGCATCAAACAACTGGCAGCCCTGCATAATGCATATTGCTTTATTGATTTACTAGAATGATCTCATAAAAAGTGTGACCATATCGAAGAGGCTGCCAGCTGAGAAAGCAGTAACTTGAAGGTAGAAGCTATAATCATAACTTTAGTAAATTAAGTTTTTTTTTATTATTATTGCATTGTTTTGTTGTCAGACTGGAGGAGAGATATCATCATGCACTGTCTATTTCTGAGACTGTGCTGCCTTTCAGGAAGGCTAGTCAGTGTTCAAAAACTGGTGCAGTGTGCTTTCGCTTCCTGCCACACACGCAAACACATCCACATGTACATAAACTCACATGAAACAATGGGTTCTCTCTCTCTCACACACACACACACACACACACACACACACACACACACACACACACACACACACCCAGGAGTGCTGCAAGCACTTTAGGAGACAGGCCCAGATGGTGGTTTTGGCAGTGCTGGTGATGCTCAGGTGGGATTATGCTGACATGTAGTGACATTACTCTCCTGTGTGCGTGTGTGCGTGTGTGTGTGCGTGCGTGCGTGTGCGTGTCTGCAGCTGTGTTACATAAGAAAATGGAGATATCTGATTAGAATCAGTACCAGCAGATTTTCCCTATTAAGAGTCTTGGTTTGGGATCAGGGAAGCGTGATCAGGACATCCTGTTTTGCAGTCCCGCTGCACCATGATTATTGGACACTTGATCATAATCAGTGGTAATGTTCAAAGCTAGTGAAGGAAGCATTGTGTCAGCGTACGTGCAGGAGAAAGTGTGTGGATGTCAGGTCGGTGGATGGGCTGATAAACATTTGACTCTGACACCACAGCATGCATCTCTCCAGAGCTCAACAAGTATTTGTTTGTTTTTTTATTCAACTCAACTCATAAATTATTATTTAGCTAGAGAAAAAACTGAAACTAAAGGTAACGAAGCAGCTCTGGTGTTAATCCTTTTTCATTAATCACGTTCATTATATTTGTCCTTGTCCCTTAAGTGGTAATTCAGCACTTTGGCTGTTACAAAACTGTGTAGCTGAATACAGTTATTCAGCTTTACTGCGCGTTTCTGCATCACAGAAATCATAGGGCCCTACATTATATAGCCTTTGTTGCCCTTGTGCAATAATGATGCACCAGTTCTTGGTTTGTCCCACATCTGCTTATAAGTACTGTGTTGAAAAAATCAATTATCTGATTCTGAATTGATTCTCATGATAATTCCGAAAGATCGATTAGTACGTCCCAAGATTGATTAAAAAGGGTTAACCATTAACATTTTCTTTTTACAGCTAAAATAAGACAAAAATGTCAGATGGGCATTTTGAGGCTTAGGTGTTAAAGGGTTAATACAGTTTCCCTGGTGAACTTTAACCCCTACCACTGTTGCGTCATTGAATTCATGCATGCGTGCTAGGTGTGAAGATATTAAAACATGGCGTCAGACACTAGCAATAAGGTTAGCCTAGTGCCGAAGCGTGATAATCGATTCTAAATCTTGAGAATCGATTCTTTAAATTCAAGTCAATACCCAGCACTACTCCTTACCGTCAGT
This sequence comes from Ctenopoma multispine, assembly GCA_034779795.1. NCBI lineage: Eukaryota > Metazoa > Chordata > Actinopteri > Anabantiformes > Anabantidae > Ctenopoma > Ctenopoma multispine. Next base: position 23,384,153 of record JAUYWH010000020.1, on the reverse strand, counting down.
ATGTACTCACCACTGCTCAGCATAATGAAATGACAATAGAAAAGGTTGCTCCTGACATGCTGACTTTCAGAACCAACAGTTCACTTGTTGTATGATCTGTGTCACCAAAACCTTTCTGTAGTAGATTTACTTCAATATTTTGGGTCATTACGCTGCTGCAACTCCCAGCTTCTACTGAGATTCAGCTTCACCCTGACATTCTCAGAAACCTTGATCAACTTGGGAATTTAGATTAGATCACATTTCAGGACCAATTTATGCAGAAAACCAGGAAATTGCAACCAGTGCCATTACTTTTTCTTTCCACTGTATTTGCACAAATACAGGGTTTCCAGTACCACCTCATCTAAAATGAGAGCCACCTGCAATTGAAAGAAACTTTTATGGAATATAATATTAACCTTTTTGGGAAAGATTAAGGTCCCCACTGACAAAGCATGTTGTATATTTAATGTGCAGGGCTATTGTTTAGATCATCATCTTTAGTAACTAACTAAACAGAACTGGAGACAGAATCCATCATGATGTGGGTGGTTTACCACCTTAGCTAAACAGTTTCCTCTGGGAAAGTATTTACCAAGCCACGTATGTCTCTGCTATTGAACATGATTACATTTCTACTGACCACAACACCACATCTTTCCTTATCCTTGAAATAATGTTTGTACTTTGCTAACCTTGTATGTATATATGTATATTTCCAAATTTCCAAAATACTGGCAGTGCAAATACTGGAGCAGCATTATGTGTTTCCACAATAACACAATTACTGATGCAGTATAGTTTCATTATGAATGTACCTAAGGGATCATTAGAGATTTTATTATACCTTAATGGTACTGTCGTAGGGGTTGTACCAAATGCCTGCATGCCCATTATGTGTTTGTGTGTGTGTACCTCTTGATTTTTGTCTGCGTATGATTTCAGGCTGCTCTACACACTCTCCTGACAAGGTTACAGTTTATGCTAATAACCTCAGTGTTTGTGTTTTGGCTCAGCTCTCCATCATTTTGTTGGCTCGCCTCCTACCAGCCTTCTCCTCGTCCTCCTCACCATCCCCTCTTCCTTCTCTTGGTCTCTCTGTTTTTTCCATCTGTTTATCCTGAGTCATAACAGAGCTGTTTGGGCTGGCTGATCACCTGCAGCCAAACTGGAGATGGTGCAATAGGCACTTTTTTCACAATGGCTGAGTTCTGTTAAGTTTATTTACACTATTAAGACTCACTGTTACTGCTTAATGTATGAATAGCCACATGGTAAAGATGAATATTTTCATTCGAATGTTCTTTGTTTCATTTCTCTTGATTATCATTAAGTGTGTTTTCTATTGTCAGGAAGACTCACATCTACAATGTCTCTCAGTCTGTCTCTCATTACTTTTTGATGTTTGAGCTCTCAGCTCCAAAACCCACTGGTTCATACAGAAGATATGCTTCATGTAAGTTTTTTTAAATTTTATTAAAGGTTCAGTAATTTCCTAAAATAGCAGCATTTTAATTCTTGAGATTTTGGCAGACGTTTGTCAGTCAGTACGAAGTGTGTTTTCAGTTCACAAAGTCAAAACCTTCATTGCTGTGATTACTGCATGTTTACTGAAATGCTAATGAGGGTTATATAATAATATTATTTTGTAAAAAAATAGACAAATTACAAGAATTCCTTAATGCAACAGTCTAAAATCTAGCAGTAAAAAAAGCAAAACTTAAATCATTATTTGGACATTCTTTTCATTAAAATAACAGAAAAGGAATAAAAAAAGAAAACTCAGGTAAAATAAAACATAAACTTCCGGATGATGTTAATGCTATCTTATTAATCCTAAACCTTTTATACACAACTTAAAATCTTACTGTGTCCTTGACATCTAACACAGACCCAGGGGAGGGCCGATGCGCCATGTCACTTCAAGACCAACATGGAGACCTGTAAAAACACTCCATTAATCCCCATGGTCACTGGTCTTTGACAGAAAGCCTGGGCTAAAAATGAAAACAGACAGCTCTTGGTTAACCACACTCACCCTGCAGCCAAACCACACATTTATACTGGCAGTCAGTGCAGCAGGACTCCTATGGGACTAATGTAGCATGCTAGCTTTGTACAACACAGGCTGAGAGAGGCTAACCGTGCTTTGGAAAAGTAATGGCTTGCCATGGTGAATTATCAAGATGGATTCCATTCCAGCACTCGTTTTGGATACAGGAGAGGAGCCTTTATGAAAGCACTTGATTGTTGTTCCTCTGAGTAGCGTGAGCGACTGTTGTCATTAGACCCAAAACCAGACCTCTTGCATAAGTGTCTGAAGATGATTAAAACTTGTGGAATGTTTCATTGATCTCATCATACATAGGACAACTTTTTTTGTTTTTTTAATCAGCAGAGACAGATGAGGTTCAGATACATAGTTTAAACACTGGATCAACAGAGTACTGGTTTAGGCTGGAGATCTAAAGTACAGTGCTCATAATTTGATGCCAGAGAACTCCCCTTCCTCTGTGACTTAGTGGTGTTGCCAGATATAATACTGTGTAATCCTCAGAGTCCTAGCAAATGAAAAGCTAAGTTAACGGTCTTGAACTCCACTCGCTCTCGTCCAAGCTGCAGCACTCCCTTTGCACCTTCTTGTCATTAAAAAAAAAAAAAAAGAAACATATCTTTTGCTTTCATGCCTCTGACTGCAGTACAGCCAAGGTCCATGTTTTTTCTGTTACTGCCATTCACATGTCACCAGATCAGGTTTATTTCTGCATGAAGTAAAACATATTTTATTTGAATTAAATCGTGTTTCACACCCAGTTTTACTGAAGCTGCCAACACATCACTGATGGAATGAGTGTAGAAACAATGGAATCTCATGACCAACAAATTATTCACCATTTTCAAGGATGTTAGCAATTATTGTAATACGAAGTCCTCTAGGACTTTAAAATGAGAATTTATGAGGAAAGAAATACGTTCGAACAAGCTATAGACAGTGTAAATTTGCTTCACATATTTTTAACAAAATAAAAACTTTTGGACATCTATTCTTTCCAGATGTATGGTTATGCATTTCAACAGTGTATACTACAAACAAATGTTTTATTTTGTATGTAGTAATTATCTGAGAATATGCACAGCATGAATGTGGCATGATAGTGCTACAGCAGGTTATGTTTAAAATTTTGAAATTTCACTTGTTCTTAATTAATTTTCTATTGAGTGAAGGTGTGACCAGTTTAAGTAAATCCACAGTAATCAAGATTTGGTACTTTTGTTGTTTGTTTTCCCCTTCAAGGACACAAGACAGACACCTAGGTGGCGTTTTGGCTGTTGGACGAGTAATAACAGATTAGCTGGCTTGATATGTTTTGTGTTTTTGTGTTGTTGTTTTTTTTTTTTTTACTTTTAGGCAAGTCAAACCATGTCTGCAGAGGTTTAGCCACTAGATAAATATCTTGAGGTTAGCAAAGGTAGAAAGCTTACTGGGCATTAGAACAGTAATAAATTCTCTAGCATTTGTTAATATATATTGTTCAGTTTAAAGTTTCACTTTGTGTCAGGTTTATTAAAGTTTACTAAAGTTATTTCAGTTGGCTCTCTGTTTTCTGGTCATTATCATCCTCCAGAATATATTATAGCCAGGTGTTAGCAGCAGATTCCATCAATTTAAATCGATTTATTATTTACTTAGCATGTAGCGTGTTGTGAGTTGTGCAGAATGACTTTGACTGGAAGGTGGAAATTGTCTGAATTTACTTCATGACGAAGAGTTTTGTTTGTGGTAACCATGCACTTCACCCTGGACAAGATTGACGCTTTTCTTCCCTCTGCTACCTGCAGTTGTGTTTGACGTTGTGCCGTAAAATAACTCTCTAAGCTTTGCAGCGCAGTAACTAACAAACTGGGAATGCAGGATCAGTGGTAGAGCTGCTGGATACAGATTTGATAACAGAAGCCTATCCATACTACAAGAAAATCTACATTTATCAATATTTAGTGGAGTGTTTACTGAAGAGTTATGGAATATCTCAAAACAAGATTCCATAAAAAAGCTACAGTTGTAAAATTAAACATTCTGCGTTTGAATGTAGCAGCGTTTTTACTCATTCTGACAAAATCCTCCTCTTCTCTGCTACAGAATGCCTTATTGAGGACACAGCTCTGGGCCATTAAAGCACCCTCTGCCCCAGTTGTGTGTCTTGGAAATCCTAAGCAGATAAATTACATCATGAATAGGAAGTAGCACAGTGTTTACGCGAAGCAGAGTGGAGGTGTGAAAATCCAATTTGCTGGTTCCTGAACCTCTAAACAAAGAGCTCCTGAGGGTTGACGGTGTCTGACAGCAAGACCACTGCTTAGTGGCAATGTTGCCTTTGTTTGGTGATTGCTTTTATAGACTGTTTCCCCTGCCTTACTCCATAGAAGCATGGCAAAGCAAGAGCTGGAGAAACAACCTCTGTGTCTCACACGAGACAAGATAGGACTTCAGACCAAAATTCACTAAGCTGTCAATCAGCAGTGCAGTCATCAGTACGGTTCAAACTAAGGGCTGTTTTCAGAAACTGACTTTGAAAGTTTACATCAATAGTCTTTGCAGTTGTTTTACTTATGCTATTTGATTGAGAAATGCAAAAAAGATTTTTACATCTGCAGCTGAGATTCTCTGTTTATTTCCTGTAAAATATTTCATATTATATGATGAAAAGAATAGTGGTTGGATGTTGCTGTAGAAATTAGGTAAACTCAAACGTAAGCCGCAGCATACCGCAATTTTTGTAGAACTCGGGATACTTTGACCAAGAGTGTTCACGTGAAGAGTATCTCCACCTCTCTAAATGAGTCTATTCATCTGCTGCAGACAGACACAAAGTCTCTGTATACACATGTCCGTTTTACACCAGTCGCACAGTAACACGCACGATTACACAGTCGTTCCCTCATCACCCTTTTTCTGCCAGGTCGAAGCCACACATTTAATGAGCTTTATCTCTGTGCCAGCTGTATGAAAAACCATTTAGCTTCTCAGCCCACTTTATTATTCTCATCATCCAAAGGCTGGTCTGAATGCTAATGCTTAATGTGTGTGTTCATCATTTATTCATGAGTGACTGTGGGACCTATTATGCAAAAAACACCAAACCTCAGAGAGATTGGACACTGACATTTTTGTGTGATGCACATAAGAGACCACGTGTATTTGTTTAATTTATGAGAAATTAATGAATATATAAAGAAATGAATTAATAGAAATGATTAATCGTTTTTAGTAGTTAATTGCACAAAAAAAAAAAAATCATCAGACAGCTGTTCTCTGTTTTTGAAATTGTGTCAATTAAGCAGCTACTTGGCTGTTGGAAAAAAATTGATAATGGAAATAGAACTTGAAAGGGTTTATACAAATATGTCAATCTTTCCATAGAAAGTTGTCAGTTATTATTATTATTTTTTTCAAAGTTGTTTTTTTACAGATCAGATAGATAGATTTACAGGTGTTATATCAAAACTGTTGGTAGCAGTGGCTTTTGTTTAGACTAGGATTTGATGTAGGGACTCAGATTCTCATATGATTCAGTTTTCATTTGATTCATGCAGATTAAATTAGGTTAGGTAAACTTTTAATCTAAAATGAGTGAAAACGGTAATCGCGATTATTCACCTTTTTTGTTGACAAACAAAAGCTTAAATAAAGCATGTAAACAAAGACGTAACATGTAAACTAAGTGGAACACATATTCAGACATTAGGCACACATACAAAGAGCTGCCTCAGGATGTCACTGAGCTGAAAATCCCCCAGATCAATGTCTCTAATCAGTCCTAGTCTTTACTTTGTTAATGATTTTCCTTTTTAAATCTGAGCTCCTTCCATCTGTTTCATATTATTTCTGTCAAACTGTTCAACTTGTGTCGTTCTGCAAGGCTTCAGGGAACAGTTTCATTACATCCACATAATCCTTCTCAGTTTATTTCCCTTGTCATCATTGGACTCCACCTCTGATCCTCTCCCTGCAAAATTCTTCAAACCAACTGATTTATGAAAGCTGAGATAGCAGATGGTCTTTTTTCCAACTGAAATACTCATTCATCTAATCCCACTCTGGCCTGTTTCGTTACTTTCTTCTCTCACAACAATAGGTGTTTGTTTGAGGAAAGAAGGGGAATAATCTAACCTTTGCGAGCCTTTAGCTCATCCTGGCACAAACAATCTGCTGAGTGCAGACAGAAGGAAGTGGACGAGGAGGGAGGTGTGACATTTTACAGCGTGACATTTTCTGAATGCGACCCACTGTTCACAAAGAGACCTCCTTTCTCTTAACATTTTCACTCCTCATTCCTGCCTCTTCTCGCTGGAGTCACCTCTGCAACTGCTTCCAAATCCTTTTTCTTTAATGAGGACATCCACAGCAACCGTGTTGCTATCTGAACTGTGGTTTATTTAGCCCAGTCCCCCAGTGGGACTGTGTTCGCCAGTGAAGGTCATCTCACACTGGGAGAGGGGGTGTTAAAGGAGACAGGCTGGAGCTGACCTGCTGAGCCTGACCTCATATTATCACATACCTCATCTATCATTCCTCTTTTTGTTCTACTTTTTTTGCACATTTTGTTCAGTCTTTGTTTTCTCTTTCTCCACTGAATCAGTAAAACACTCTTCAGCTGTAGCTTTGTCTGGTGCCTTGTTTAGAGTTTAGTTTCACTGCACCTTCCTGTTGTTACCTTCATCTACCAGGTAGAAACGTGACTGATGATGATGAGGAATGATTGTTGTCAGTTTATAGGTCTATTGTGTAGCTGCTTGAGCTAATAATATCTTCTTAGGCTGACCAAGCTGCTTCAACCTCAGAATCCTGATTTGTAACTTTCGTGTCTTTGAACCACAGTGACACATTTCATTCCAGAGACAGGAAAAAAATTTATTATCATCATCAATAATTGACAGTACTATGCCCCTGTGAATCTTGTTCTTATATTTTGTAATATGTACACACAACTCAATCCAATACTATACAGATAATTGTTTAGTTCAAAACCTGCAGACAAATAGGCACTAAGCAATTTCAGAGCATATTCTTACTCGGGTAGTAACTGAACTGGTGTTTCTGAGTAGCCCGTGTTATATGCTTAAACGTTTTTGATATCTACAGTAGTAAAGATTTGTAAAAATTAAAAATGAGCAAAATTAACCAGTGTATTAAGGGTTGGGTTTAAAATATGGTTTGTTTAAAGGTCAATTTAACCATTACTTATTATGAGCAAGAAGCAGCGTTGACAACTTAGCAACTTTTTCACTAGATTTAGTGACTTTCGAAAGCTCTTTAGTCGACTCCTACTTTTGGTCTTGAACCATAAATACACATAATGTTATGTATTCAGACATGTAGTTAAATGTACACTCATCCCAAGACTGTGTAAGTAAAAAAGTATTATATAAAGACAACGAAATCTGAGATTGAAAACGTACAAAAAATATATAGATTATAGAACATCTAAAGAAAGAGAATCAGACGACATAAACAATATCTGAATAGCAGTGATATGTAATGTGTAACTGCAGCTGGGTAACAGTCAGTTTAAATACACAGAGTTTAACATGAGTGGTTAAGGACAGTTAAACAGTTGTGGTAGGATGTCCTGGTTAAGGAGTCATATGGTGTGAGGGTAGAAGTGTAAAATGTGAAAAAAGAGTGATGTATGTTTGTTTCTTTGGTCGAGTTACATTGTCTTTTTCGTACAGCACTACAGTTTGACTATAGTTCCTTGGCCAATTTAAGAAGTTAACCTTCAGAAACTGGTAAAATGTGCTGACAGGGTCTGTTATTTCAGTCAGTAAAATCGAAAGCTGCTGGCTGCAGAAGAATTCACACTAAAAGCACCAGGAGGGTGTCAATAAAATGGATGGAGTAGACATCATTGTTGGGTGTAGACCAGCATGTGTTGACCTTTGCGGTACTGCTTCACATTTTCCCACAATGTAGGGAAAGCGGTGGAGGACACAGATATGTGGTCTGTGGTAGAGAAGCAGGGAAGCAGGTCCTCTCTGAGCTCCTCATTATCAGTTTCATAACATAACGTAGTCAGATTGTATGACCTTTCTCTACATGAGTGTTAAAATTTAGATACGGAAAGTTCGAAGTTGGCATTTTGAATGACCATCTGACTAGTCCTGCGACTAGTCTGTGGCTCACTTAGCTCTTTTGTCTTGCCGTTTATGGCCTTACTCACCCTCCCTGATCACACAGTTAGTTTAGGAAGGCAGACATGACCTCATGGTTACAGAGTGGTGGAAGCTCTTATGAAGGTCACTTATCTCTGTCAGCCTTGCCTTGGTGTGGCCTGAATGTGGGTGTATCTCTGCACCAACTTTTATCTGGTGGCTTTTTTTTTGTTTCAAATGTTACTGTGGCTGGTGGACTCTATGAGCCAGTTTGCCACTGCCAAAGACCAGAGAGGATTTTGGAGTGCCTGGATAAGTCCTGGAGGTGGTTTAGTGCTCCTTAGTCGGGTGCAGGGCCTTTAACCGTCTTATAGTTCAAAGATGACCCTCCTACCTGCCATGAAGAGATCTCTGCTCTAAAAGCTGCAGCACACAGATAGACAGACTGTTACCTGTAGTACACCTACTAAAAATACACAACATACACAGTCGAATTTTAACTACATTTGTACACATTCCTCCCACTTAGGACAGCTGGCAAATTTGGCTTTGGTCACTGTGGTCTGGCATAGTTAATTGGGCTTTTTTTTGGGCTGTAGTTTCAAACAAATTTTGCCTCTATTATCATTAGTAGTTATAGTGTCATCTAGTCACTTAATAGTTTGCAAATACAGTTAGGCCTGGAGGTATCTGGACAGTGACATGACTTTATCCACCACCACAATGGATTTGTTGATGAGATGTTGATAAGATGTGAGTGAGGTTTCAGCTTTATTTTGTTTGACTGGAGCTACCAATATACAGTGCAGTGAGCTCTTAATGCAATTGAAGGATGCATCATTAAGCTGAAACAAAATAATTCTAGCTGTGGCCAAATCAGCAGTTGGGTACATTCTTAAAAAAGAAAGAAAGCTCTGGTGAGTAAGATCGAAAGGCCTGGGAGACCAGTGTCAGTGTTATGTTAATTTCTGAAAATGCTCCTGAGAGATTATTTAAGTGTTCTGTATGTCAGCATGATTCTTGGTATGAGAAAGATCATTTTAAAGTAGTGCATCTTCACAGTTAACAGCTTCTGTCCTTTGAAGTTCACAGTCTGTGTCACAGTACTGAATCAATGCGGCTGGTGTTTTACCTATTTGCCGTCTGTTTCTGTATGCTAGATTTTTCTCTTCTGCAAAGAACGGTGTAAACGTCAGCTCATACTGTCAGAGATGTGGGCGTTGTCCACGGTGCAGTGTGTGTGTCTGTGTGTGGTGGGATCATTTGCATCGTTTAAAATTTTAGACGACTAACCAAAAAGGAACCTGCAGTCAAGTCAGAGGTTATGATGTGGTCAGTCTGTGTTGGTGTGGTTTCCATTAACAACAGTGCTAGGAGGCAGAGGAGATGCTGTGCTGTGACTGATTAACCATAAAATGCGGTTCCTCTGCACAGATACTAATCTAGCTGGGAACAACATGAACACAGAGTCATGGTTCCAGATCCAGCTCACTAACAAAGAAAATAAGAAAGAAAGAAGGATCTGAAATCTGGAACATGTTTTATTCTGACACAACTAAGAGAAAGTTAGCAGTGTGCTGAGTGTGCAGTACGCCTCACCAACCTCCACAAACACAACTCTGTTCAAAGTCAGTCATATGCTTTGTAGGAATTTAAAGGAACATTTAGCCCACTTAAAGTGTCATTAAGAAGAACTGGTTGCTTATATTGGAGTAAACACACTTTAACTTAGTAATGCCGGGAGCCAAGTACGTTTCTGAGTTCTATTTTCTTTACACAAACTCGCATTTGACCTGTGGCTGTTTTATGGAAACACATTTTTTTCACATGCTAAGTCTTTTGATTGTGGTGTTTAAGCTCATTAAATCATCTTGTTTAGCATGGAGTTATGTAGGGGAGCGGGGCTGTTGGTTTCTTTTGTTGTTGTTTTTTTAGAGATTTTTTGTTTTTTTCCTTGGAGTTCTTTCTTTTCGTGTGGACAAACAGTTTTCTAGAAACCACAGCTTCATTTCCTGCATCTATTTGCTCCTTTTTGTTTCTCCTCTTTACATTTTTCCCTCTGTGTAATATTTCTACCTATTTTTTTCCCCCCTCTGCACCTTGTTCCAACTTGAACACAGCTGGAACACATCAGCACATGTATCAGCTCCCATTAAAAGCTATATATTCTCTCTCACACACACACACACACACACACACACACACACACACACACACACACACACACACACACACACACACAC
>JAUYWH010000020.1:23362128-23373677 GCA_034779795.1 Ctenopoma multispine | reverse complement strand
CACACACACACACACACACACACACACACACACACACACACACACACACACACACACACACACACACACACTGAGCTCTGACACAGCACTCCTCTACCCACACTAACGGACAGGGCGTAGGTATGATGCAATGTAATCCTGCTTAGTTAGACACACGTGATTAATCTCATGATGTAACACACTGAATTTTCTCAGTTCACGTTTTTCTCAGCAACTCAAGGCAACGGTGAAACACAGACACACACACACACAGCTCCAAAATCAGCAGGGTTGGGTTCAGACTTGTATTTGTCAGAGCAGCTTTGAGTTTTTCTATTCTAGCGCTTGGTGTTGATAGGTAAGACTTTTTGAAAACTGCCAAGCTGTCATTTCATCCTTTAACTTCAAGTCTTCAAGCTGAATTCATTTGCAGCTGTTTAACATTGTTTAACAACCTGCATCAGTCTGTGCTGAAACTAGGGCCCTATGAAATCCGTTTTATTTTTCCTAAATTCTGTTTAATTTTTTCCTAAATTCAGTTTTTTCCGTTTTTATTCTTCTGAATTTCATGTTTTACGTTATAATCATATTTATTCACCTAAAAAGTGTCTGATTGTGGAGGGGAGTAAACAACAAGCCATAGGAAAACACAGTTATTCAACTTCAACACAGTGCTGGGGTTCAGCAGAACACTTAATGCTTTGCTAATGCATTTCAACCTGTAAATGACAAAAATATAAATTTTTCATGCAAAACAAAGGACCTCATATATTTCACATTAGAATAAAGAAACAGTCTTTCTTTTAGATTCAAATAGATAAACAGAGGGAACACCTGGATACAAATCTGATCTGTTAGTATGACCAAGACTTTGTTGGAGTGAGCATCTCACGCTAGTTGACTGTAAGTGGTCGTCATATGTGTTGTTGTAGGTCCAGGCTATCACTGGTAAAACGTACAGAGAGTTGAGTTGTTCTGCTGATTAAAAATGTTCTTCTCTAAACGTAGCATTAAGCGTTGCATCACTTTGGTGTTTCAGTGAGTCTTTTCGTTAAGCTGACCGCTGACTTTCTTCCTTTGTGTGTGTGTGTGTGTGTGTGTGTGTGTGTGTGTGTGTGTGTGTGAAAAGCGCAGGAATCATAGGGCCCTATGAAACTGTTACACAGCTGGTGAACATTGATTTGTACCTTGATGCACATAATACTTATTCATAAGATGCCTTTTTGAGCTCCCCTGTTATAACAGTTCTATTATCAGTGACAGCAGTAACCTCTGAATAATAACCAACAATCATATGTAGAATATGTACTGAAGCAGCTACACTTGTGTTATTGATTCTTATGAAAAAGTGAATAAAGAACAGAAGGTAAGAGCCAGACTAATATATGCTGCTAATAGATATTCAGGTTGTATCTGCACTGACAGAACAGGCGATACATTTAGATTATTTTGAGTTTCTGCTCAGGCATTTTGTCTTTGAAGGTTCAGGTGGGGAGTGGTGAAGCAGTCGGTACAGGCTGTGCTGTCAGTTCTCTGTCTGCTTGTTAGTTTGCTGACAACACACTCCATCCAGCTCTGTAGCTGCAGGCAAAGCAGCATCAGTACCAGGTCTAGAGCACCAACAGGTCCTGACACAAACATGGATCCCTGTAGATATGAATCCCTGTAGATATGACAGACTTTTCCCTCTGTACTGTACAGTTGAGACACACAAGAGGGATAACAAGAGAGACACGCCAAAGTAAACAGTGTCTTAAGTGCGGAGCGTCCCGACACTCTGCTGAGGCAATAAGATAGCTGAGAGATGAGACATTAGACATGCCTTAAGAGGCCTGAAGGAACAAATGATGATAAATCCCAGAGGAGAAGCTGCTCTCACTGGTGTGCAAATTAAATTTGACACATACAGTATACACCATGTGCTGTCTTTGTTTAGAGTCCAAACACAGTCACTGATGAGCTGCGCTGATGGAAAATTCAATTTAGAGAACAAACAAAAAAGCAGAGAGGCAGTGAACTGAAAGTAGGAAATTAGTCAACATCATCTGACATTTGTGATCCTCAACTGAACTAATGCAAAGTATAGAAGATTTGTACTTAGTATGATAATTTGTGTAAATTAACCTATATGGAAAATTGTCTGTGAACATGAAATCAACACAAAGACATAAACAACATGCTGTACAAGGGGTGAGAAATCTAACCCACCTTATGAGGAGATGAAACTGAAAGTGAGTAAACCTGAAATTTTGGAAGTAATCCATCAACTCAAGGGAAAATAGTTTGCAGAAAACTACAGTAATTACAGTAGGTTAAAGCAGAAAAAGGAAGTCTGTCTGTAAACTCTGGACAGTTTCAAATTCTCCATTTTCTCTTTGCAATGTTTTTGCATCTCAGAAGTTGACATGCTTGTCATGTACAGTATTTTTAAAGATAAAAACCAAACCTACAAAAAAGACCCAAGTTATAACAAACTGGGCTTAACGGAGCGAGTTTTTTTATAGAAAATGTTTAGATGATTTTTTTGGGCTTTCCTGTCGCCACACATCAATTTGTTGCCACATGTTTACAGTAACGTGGGACATCTGGCAGAGAAAATTGCAGAAAAACTGCTGAATGTTGAAATCTGTCTTCCACTATGGTCTGTGTTGATGCTGAGGCAACACTGCAGTACTTCTCCAGTGGTCATCCTGAACAGCCACTCAGAGGGTTTGTGAAAAACAGGCTGACATGTGACCATTTCCTCTGAATAAAGACAACTTCCAACAACAAACTCACTGTTTAAGCCTCCATTCCACATGGTCCCCTTAGCTGTTTACTGCCCTATCATCTATCACCATGAGCTGTGTTTTTCCATCCAGTGGATTAAAATTCACTTGCAAACAGATTGTGTTACATTACAGTGTGTTTCGACTGTAGGACGCGAGATGTGATGCAGCTAAGAGGTTCAGCGCAGGTCGGAAGAGTGAAGACAGGAAGGGAAGAAGATTATGAAAACATGGTTTTACTTCCCTGTTAGTGTGAGGGAAGAGTGTGTGTTTACTGTCTGTCTGTTATCTGATGGTAGCTTTTGTTATCAGCTTTTAAATCACTCTGTAACAAATCCCTTTGTGAAAGATGGTGGAGTCAGATCTATTTTTGTATCAAAGGAAAGTTGGATCAAAATCTAAATGGTTGTTATTTTTGCTGAGCGGTTTGAGTGCCATCAGGTGTTTATTTTACTTATCTTGGAGGAAAAGCATAGTTGCACTGACTAGTTGGGCTTTAAGGTTTAATCCTCCTGACTGCACACAGCATCTTACCTGGGTGTGGTTGAGTATATGTGGTACCACACTAAACTGTGATGTTATATAGAGCAACACCACTGTGAAGAACATGATGTCACCGCTAGATGCAAACACAAGCAGGATTATGAGACTGAAGTCAGTACATAAAAACCCTTTGGTGAAGTTTTCATTTTCACATGAGTCTGCGGGACATATTAAAAATCCAACCACATTTAAAGTAAATGTTAAGAAGCTGTATCTGCCCAGTGCTGCAAGCAAATGTTTCACTTCAGTGGAATTTACAGAAGAAATGAAAAGCTTTGTCTGCTTTTGTCTAAAATTAATGACTAACACAGATTTGTCACATATGATCAGTTAAAATATGAACAATTTTCTCATTTGTCCTTTGTATAGTTGTGAGATTTTGTCTGATCAAATCTCATCAACAAGAGGCACATGTCAGTCTGAAATGAGACATTTCCCAAACATTTGTGCCGTTGAGTTAATCAGAAATGAAGCGAAGATGAACTTTTGCATGAGTCATAGTGTCTGTTGATAATTTAATTTTGCGGGTGTCAGTCTTTGTGTGGAGCTTGTGCATCTGCAGCACTGTGGGATACAGTGAGCAAAGAAAAAGAAGCTAATCCTTTTCAAAAATGTCATTAATTGGTGTCAGTGCTGTGGGAACAGGACATCTCACAATGTTGCCGCGCAGTGTAAATGAAACACACCCTAATGGTTCACTTTGTCAAACAGACATGTTTGTTTGTTGAGGCAGGTGGAGATGACCTAATGCACTAATGACTGAACCCACACAAACCACTGTAATCTGGATTACTACTTATCTGCCTGTTGACGTTAAAAGATGATGTTTGCAAATGAAAAGCTGCCCTGCTGAGTGTGAACAATGCTTGAAATGTAATGGGGGTGCGTGTGTTTACTTCTCAACGACACCCTTAAGAGTTGTGTAACGTGTTGATAGCAGCAGTCTTGTAAAGTTGACTTGCTGAGTGTGTCGGTGGTGACAGCTGTGGTACATCATAGCTCAACACACACACACACACACACACACACACACACACACACACACACACACACACACACACACACACACACACACACACACCTCAGCTATTTTCCATGTTAGTACATTTCATTTTCATGTGCAGGAGAAGCTCACATCAGCAAAATGCATTAAGTTCCACACTCCCATGGCTCATTACTGTGTGTCCGCCACCTGCTGGAGCTTCAGCGTCCTGCAGCACACGTATCCCAGTGAACCTCCCTCAGTTTGTGTCGTCCCATCATTAGCTGCACAGACGGTCAAGCTGTCAGTCAGCAGTAATGTGATAATATGGGACAGTGTGCCATATGTTGGACAGATAGAAATACCCCCTTTGCTATGGTCACAGATGATGCTGAGCTCGAATAGAGGTGTCGTTAGTGAAGTGTGAAGCTGTCGTCAGGGTGGCTCCTCTGACACGATGTGAAGCAGCACGTGTCCATTAGTTTCATATGTTAATGTGATGCAGAAGTACTGAGTGTTCACCGAGGGCCTGTAGCGGCTCATTTACTCCAGTCTGAGTTAATGGATGCAGCTTCCTCATGATTATACTGTGTGTGTGTGTGTTTATCACAGTGTTTTAGTAGTTGTGATGGGAGTGGCTGGTTCTGGTTTTACTGGCGGGGAGGAACGGAAGCTTTCACTAAAGCTTTTTCATATGTGCAGCCAGCTGGGACATCTGTGTGTGTGTGTTAACGTGGACTATCCAGATGTTTCTGGAAAAGTCTTGTCAAGGCCTGGTCCATTGGCAATAGAAAGGAAAACTGAGCCCAGGCTAGCCTTGTTTCCATGGCAATGGTGTTTCCAAAATCATAGCTCACATGCAGATCATATGCATGGTGTGTGTGCGTGTGTTGGATTACTGTATTTTTTTCTGCAGTGTCTCTTTGCAAAGCTTGGAGATATCGAGAAAGTCCAGAGGATTTTTTCCTTTAGTTCTCTGAATCATAAATCAAACATTTTAAATGTATTAGTTGGAAATGTTGGGTAATAACACAGGGAGCAGGCATCGCCTTGCTGTGTGCCTCTTATACTGCTAACTGCTCCTGTTTCATACTGACAAACCAGGTGTGTGTGTGTGTGGGCTTTACTGTTCAGTCATGTGTGTGTGTTCTTGCATCTATGTGTGAAGGCGATGTGGTATCAGCTGGTGGTTAGTGTTCTGTTTTTATGACTTTATTTTGGCTCTTAGCCCACTCTCTTAGGCACCTTATACTGTGGGACTGCATATATTTTGATATTTTTAAGATATTTCTGTTTCTTGAGCTTAGGATGTACACTATATTCTATTTTATATAATACTGACAGGACTCTGTGTCTTTTAATAAAAAAACATAAAGGTCTTTGTGCCATGTGCAGGGTGAAAGTTTGCTGTGGTTGACTGTGACAATGGCTGCATGTAATGATTCCCTTCATTATTGATTATACTGATTCTGCTTTGTTCCTATCAGATTAATCTTTGGCCTACAAAATGTCAGAAAGTAGTAAAAATAGATGCAATAGATTTTAAATGTCAATCTAAAACCAAAAGATATTTACAAGGAGCACAGTAAAGCAGCGAAAAGCCGAGTCATGTTAGATGTTAGTTTCTTACAGTTTTCTGTGTGATTGCTGAAACATAATTTGAAGAATTCTATCAGAACCAAATCTAATGAGTTTCTTCTTCTTCTTTTCTATAACCAGAAGGAGTTTGCTGCTCCCCCTCCCCTCCTCTTCAGGAAGCTGAGTAATCCTGACCTGTCGCCTGCAGCAACCACCGCCACGAAATCCAAACTTCACAGACAGCTCAGCCAGGATGAGAGCCGGGCCCGACGCAGCAGCATGGCTATGACTGGTAAAACACACATACACAGTTGTCAGTACACATTATTGCACCCTAATACTACAGCCCCACAATAACTTGTCCTTTTTGAACATGCATTTTAGCAAAGATTGTTCATGTTGTTAATCCTGCCCCAAACAGCCTAATTCATAATCTGTAAAGTAAACTCCACCACAGATTAACCATATTTTACCAGTCTGAGGCCATGTGATAATATTAATCCCCAGTGAAACAGCAGCAGAAATGTGGGGCTGGTTGTGTGACTTGTTACTTGGGTAGAGAGTATGTCTGAGTCAGATGTTGATATGAGTCACTAAACTTTGGTGAAACACATTTGAATCCACAGGTATGAATGTTGTTTCCAACTTAACCTGAAAAACAAAGTTCTCTTTCTCCTCTCTGTCTCCAGGTAAGCAGCTGCTACCTTTGTCCAGCAGTCTGCACGCCGGGGTGAGTCAGCTGGCCTGGCAAGGGGTCTCTGGAGGTTTTGTAGGGCCGGGGGCTCTCGGAGGAGCATCTGGGGGAGGAGAGGTGAACAACCTGGTCCGCATGAGGAGCCAGGCCCTGGGACAGTCTGCTCCATCGCTCACGGGACTGGTCAGTAAACAAAGACATAAACACACTTCAAACTCCTTATTAACCTAACAAGTTTTCTAACAGCTAGACTTAACAGCTACACAGTCATGTCACAAGAGGTATGAAACTATTCACATGTCTTTAGCTCAATATGGATCCTGTCTGTTGCCAGCTAAATTCAGTGATGCAGACACAGGATGACTCAGGCTTTTACAGCAACGCACACACACACACACACACACACACACACACACACACACACACACACACACACACACACACACACACACACACAGAAACACTTTTTGACCTGCTGCTGGGAGGAGGAAATTGAGCAGAAATGACAGTTTGAGTGAAGTGTACTTCTGTGCGTGTGCGTGTGCGTGTGCGTGTGCGTGTGCGTGTGAGAATGTGTGCTCGACTCTGACTCCTGCTGGTTCTAGAGATGATTACAGTGATCACAGTGATATACACTGCTCCATCAGTCTAAACATATGATTTTAAAAGACTGTCCCTGGCCTTGGTCCTTATGCTGTCATAATCCCTTTGTATTATTCTCTTATTATATTTGTGAAACTGTTTTTGTATCTCCACCTTATTTTTTTTCACTGATATCTAAATAGTTTCTTTTTAAATATGTTTTTCAACTCGGCTCTATTAGAACCAGTGATGGCTCAGTCATCAATAAGCTGTGCTCAGTTTTGTTTGTACGTTTACATCAAATCCTGCTGGCAAAAACACGAATCACGTGGAAATGAGAGAAATAAATCAGTTTGTTTTATCTAGTTTTATTTAGTTAGATAATGTTTGAGCCACTGAGACCCACAATGTTTGATTGACATGGTTCTTTGACCTCTGCAACACTGACCTCTCTTTTCATTTCTATACAAATGTCTAAACATGCTGTTAAACATACTATAGGCTACAAACTGCGATCCCACACGTCACTAAAATACCAAATTATGGCATTCTTCTTTGAGTGGCCTTAATTACTGAAAATAACAATATAAGCAATGTCTGACTAACATGTAGTGATTTTGAAATGACATTAGAGCCAAAAAAGTAATTTGGATTACTGGTAAGCACAAGCTGAAAGCCACCAGCAGATGGCAGCAGTGTTTGATGTGTAGAATATCCAGAGCTTTGTCTCATATGTGCTGGGTGTATTTATGCATGTTTTACGAAGGCAACCAGTGACTTTATTACTTCACTGTTATTCATCACTGCTTCTATACAATCACTCACATCCTGATCATTTTAAATGTCCCTCACTGTTCTGCGTTGTTCTGCGTGTGTTGATGCCTTTTTCCTGTCTGATCACAAACTGAACAGAACATATAAGTTACAGGTTTGGAAAATATCAGCACACAGAGTCTGTTAGGACTGCAGCAGGGACAAAAATACATTCTCAATGTCTCTGGTCAGAGTGGTTTAAGGACCACCATCTGTGGCGAGCAACGGTTGGACAAAAATCCATTAAGCTAAAATGAATTGTGTTTGTGGTTTGTTTTGGCTGGTTTGATGGGCTGTATGCTGAGTGTTTCTTCTCTCTCTGTGACACTCTGAGAAAGATTGGTTGATGCAGCCAGCAGGAAATTGTAGCCTGGATTTAAAACAGAAAATATGATCTGGAGAGTTATTCTAGCTGAGCAAATAATCGCAGGTTATTATATCTCTCAAGGCCAAGTTTATTAATGCTTTCCTTTTTCTTGGCAGGCACTTTCCTCTTTCCTGCACTTTGTTATTCTCCATGTGTCCGACCCTGTTTCGCTCACTCTCATTCTGCTTCTTGGTAAACAGCAGTTCTTGCACGTCATATTGAGCCCTGTGTTGTTCCTCAGGGTTACGGCTATCAGGGTTTTTATGTTACAAGGCTTAAAGCTCTAACTCGTGGTTTGAATAGACTTGCATTAGGATTCAGGAAGAACACCTGAGCCCTGCTGGCTTACTTGTCATGTTTTTCACCAGTCTCTTCTGGTTTTTTTCTTACCTGGAGTGTCATATGTTATGAAATACACAATTACATTTTGAGTAGCGAGACTTATAATATAAATTTGATTATTTATAAAGATAATTTATAAATAAAAATTTATAAATTTATATTTATATAATTTTTAATTTATAAAGATAATTATGGCAGAGCTGTTGTAATAAATTGTCCACATCTACTGAGACATGAGGTAAAAGTTAGGCTAGTTAGTTAGCTTAAGTTAAGCCGTTAAGCTTCTTTATTATTAGACAGAGGAAAGTCAAATGTTTTTCCTTTACATTTCATTTTCTGAAACTCTGCAGGTAATCAGAGAAAAATGAATCTGCACTCCTTGAGCAGATTTTGAACAAATAAAAACTTCCACACAGTATTTCATACTGTAATTATTATTAATTTTCAGTTTAGTCTATCTAAAACAGGTCATAACGTAGAATCTCTTTCTCTCTCGAATACTGTAATAAAGGAATTGTTTAGGTTTATTTTTTTTTTTATATTAAAGAAAATAATCCAGGGAAATCTGATCTAACAGTTGATTTCTGTTGGTCTGAACAGTTACACATTTATATGTATTCATCTGTTTGAGAATCATTTGGATGTGTTTTCCACCTAAAACAACTGCACTCGAAATAAAGGTAAAAAAAAAGACAAATAACAGAAGAATTAAACTGTAATGGTGATCTGTACAGTCACAATACAACAACTAAATCCATTTCATTATTACCAGTCACTTAATGTGGGCTTTTACTGAACCCACGGACCCCAGGTACTGTTGCATAAAAGCCTGTGTCTGAGTAACAGCTTTTATATTTACATGTTGGTAAACAGTAAATATTCATATTTTACCTGGCCTTTGTAGTCGTGACATCACTTCTAAAATCTCTTTAATGCTGCTTCATGAAGAGGATTAGTGTTTAAGAATTTATTTGTCCCTGTGGTCGTGGGGATAAGAAGGTGTGCAGGGCCACGCTGCATGTTAATAGGCAGAGAACTTCCTCCTTCAGGGCCTGTGTGTGTTATTAAGTGAAATGAATAGAGTGCATGGTGTGTGTGTGTATGTGTGTGTCTGTGTGTGTGGGAAAACATTTGCGAACGTCCAGATGGTGTTTACCTCTTCACTAATGGACGATGGTCTGCCTGCTCCTGTTTCTGCGCTCTCTGACACACTTCTGTTTAAGTGCAAGCGTGTGTGTTTTCTCATTGTAACAATCAAGTATTGTCTGGTGGTGTGTGTGGGTGTGTGTTTTTTGTGTTTCCAGTATAATTGCCCCTAAGTGCTCGGCACCTGGACAGTATATGGACACACACAGTATTTGATAAGAAAGAAAATGGTCCTCTTTTTTTTGTCCGGAGTCTCTTTATGAGCTCAGTTTTTTCACTGAGCAGCTTCATTCAGTGACGAGGTGGAACTTTGCAATAACACACAATCAGATTAGCATATTATTAGCATTTGCTTTGGAGAGAAACATAAATCAAAGGTTCTGCTGAAGGGGGAAATGCAGGGCATAACATGAAAGTGGAGTGCTGCTCAGGTTTTTTTTTTCGTGATCATTAAACCCAGGCAGATACATGAAAGTTCAGAACTGGGAGGTATCACAACAAGGTTCAGTTGAATTTCCTCCACATTCAGAGAGAGAGCGAGAGAGAAAGCACCAATTGCATTTAATGGTTTCAGTTTAAATGATTTTGTTCTTGTGCTTTACAGTATGAATCATGACATCATGTCCCCATCACGATAAACTGAGGAAATACAACTGTATAAATAGATAATTTAGTCTCAATCATGTATGTGAGGGCGAGGGAAACGGATAGTCTCTCCCAGTACATTGTTTAAATAAAAATCAAAAGAATGCACCTGCACACACTTGTAAAGTTGACTAATTAACACACTGCATCTATTATGCGTGTGCTACTTTCACTTTCAGTGTGGAAACGTGAAACTATCTGCATCAGTACAAACAACGATAAATAAAGCCTGGAATAAACAGAGCAGTGTGCAGACATGCGATGTGTGGGCACGTCTTTGTGAAGTACACCTTCTGTCTGCAGACATCAGGCCTCAGCCTCCGTGACCCCAGCCTGGTGTGTTAGAACTGCTGGAAACAGGCTGATGCAGCTACCCCTTAAATATACATGAGGACGTGATGAATAATTACTGCACTCTTAGCTATTCTGCTCTGCTCTGACCGACAGTGACGAAGAGGACGACAGCTGCTTTAACAGCTCACCAGCCTCATCAGTCATCAGTTTTCTAGACTGAGAAGCAGAACTGATCACGTCTGTAAACGTTCAAAAACTGATTCAGAGTTGTAGTTGTCTTACAATATCTACCTAGTGTTCATAATCTATCTGGATAATGTACACTGTGATTTGTATGTGTAACTCCATCCAAATTCTGATCTTGTTTTCACAACTACTACTTTTGCTGTTTTGGTCTATCGCAGCAGTTCGTGTTTTCCCAGATATGTGGTTTGTGCGGGACTAGGACCAGTGCCCCCTTGTGGTTACTTGGTAACTGCTGTTTTTTTACTTAAAGTGTAAATCATCTATAAAAAGAGTTGTCTGTCAGGTAGTGTGCTGTACTGTAGTTCATTCTGGAGCAATCGACCCAGACGAAACCTTTCTGTGTTTCTTTCTGACTGCAAGGTCACTTAAAGATGGTTCCTGGTAAAAAGCACAGCAGTGCCAAGGCTGGAAAGTGCCTTTGAGGGTAGATACTGTGGTGATGACTCATGTTCAAGGTTGGACTCTGTTAGAGGAGATGGTGAACAGAAAGAGCAGAAAGTGTGTGTGTGTGTGTGTGTGTGTGTGTGTGTGTGTGTGTGTGTGTGTGTGTGTGTGTGTGTGTGTGTGTGT
>JAUYWH010000020.1:23311445-23354481 GCA_034779795.1 Ctenopoma multispine | reverse complement strand
TGTGTGTGTGTGTGTGTGTGTGTGTGTGTGTGTGTGTGTGTGTGTGTGTGTGTGTGTGTGTGTGTGTGTGTGTAAGGCAGGATTTATTTATTCCCATGCAGCAGATAAAAGCAGAGTGGAGATAAAAATGTGGCTCTGCTCTCTGGATCCCCACAGGCCTCTGCTTTGGTCTCACCACTGTTTACTCCAATAGAGTACACTGTCAAAGAGGAGGGAATACACATGTATACGCAATGTTCACACAAACAACTGTCGGGAAGTTGCTGTGGGTTTGATTATGAGCTGTGTTTTAGTTCAGGCAGTTTTCCAACTTTACCCAGAATATTTTGGAATATTTTCTAAGGTATCTGGTAGGAAGAGTAATCACTGCAGGTTTCTTTTCATGCACTATATTCCCTAAACTTAGGATCGGTTTAGTTAACGATATCCATTACAAAGCTGTAAACCACGTCCTGTACATCACATTGTTTAGCAAAAATTAAAATGGCGAAGACGTGTCAAATCAAATGACTTCTGTCATTCAGAATACAAAGATTTACTAGCAAACATAACAAAACTTATACACGCTTATTGTAGATAGTTCAGTTCAGTGATACAATAGAGCAGTGGTTCTTAAACGTCTTACACCTCTAACACCTTAAAAATAAAAATATTAAATATATTTGGCTCTCCAAGTACAACCATTATTATCAGAGGTAGGTAGTAACGAGTGACATTTACTCAGTGACATTTACTTAAGTAACCTTTTTCGTAAAAGTACTTCTAGGAGTACTTTTACTGCACCATACGTTTTACTTTAGCTTGGGTAGTTTAGTGAGGAAGAAACGCTTCTCTCACTCGACTCTCTACTTTTTAAAATTTATTCTACATTAGTTTCATCAATCAGTCGTAGCAACAATAATAACAGGTAATACATTTGTGCGCAGACTTCACCTGTGAGATCACCTCTTAGCTCAGTCTGGATTTAGAAATAGGTGATTTACAATTACTTTCTGATCAACCAACAGACTTCGGCGACTACACTTCAGCGATGTCTGAGAATAAGACTGTTTGCTTGATCAAAAGTACAATAATTATTAGGGATGTAGTGGTTCCGAAACTGAGACCTCAGCCGCTACACAAGCTCTCCCTCCCCAGCCTAGTTGACTGCTCAGATTTCTTATGAATTATGAGAGGTGTTTATTAGCCTTTGTCTTTCACTCAACATATAATACAGAAATATGTCACGTAGAGCAGTAATGTTGGCTGAACTGGCCATGTGAAGAGCTTCTGAGTTTGGTACAGAGTGTGAAGTCACACTTGTGGGACACGAGTTTAATGACAGAATTCAGACTTCGTTAAACAGACCAGACTCTTTTTTTATTTTAATCTCTACATCTTGTTAGACAGGTTTCAGGGTGAGTTTTTTTGTATGTCTGAAGATTCCTCCCATGAGAGCAGAATAGAACTCTACGGTGGTCTGGTGATGGATGGTGATTTGCTTCAAGGACGTTTTTCACAGAGATCACCAAACACACACACACACACACACACACACACACACACACACACACACACACACACACACACACACACACACACACACTTGTACTGACTAGCTGTTTGTTTAGTTTTTCTCTGCTCTCAGTTGTGCTCAGATTAGTTTTCAGGTTCCAGGGCAAACTTTTTACTGTTACTATATTCTTTTGTCTGACTGGAAAAGGCGTCCGTGCCTGGAATTTCACATTTCATGCTAGAAGAGAGTGTGTGTGTGTGTGTGTGTGTTTAGTAACAATGAAATCTAGTACCCTGCAGAGGTAGAAAAAAAACTAATCATTTCTGTCTGCAGCCCACTTCTTCCTGTCTGCCTCTGCTTCTTTCTCTCGTTCAAATACATCTATTTTCTTTCCCTCCTTTGCAGGTAATGTGCTACGAATGAGCAAAGCGCAAACAGCAGGACACACACACGCTCACACACACAGTTATTTACAGAGGACACACTTTGTATCGATCCCACACACAGATCTCGTCCTTTAATCCAGACTTGGTCAGACAGCTCTCAGTGGTTAGTGTTTTATTTATTGGATTGTATAGGAGACACACACACACACACACACACACACACTTATCTCTGCCTGTCTTTGATAAGTGGACCTGACACTGTGGCTGAGCCATTGATTGACAGATGGACTGATTGCGTGTAGGGATTGATTAGTGAGGTCTAGTGAGGCGGAACTTCCTCCTGTCAGTCAAACCAGGAAGTAGAATATGTCTGTTCTAATTTTGGAGGATTTCACTGGCATGTCAGTGTGTTTCTGTTTGTGTGTGTGTCTGTGTGTGTGTGCCTGTGTGGGTTCTTGTATTTCGTTAATGGCTCAATAAATAAAATCATGAACTGAATAAGTTGAAATAAAAACGCTTGATTTGTATGAGAAGTGTGAAAGTGTGACCGATCTGTCTTCATCGCTGTGAGAATGTGTTTGGCCTGTGTCTAGTAAATCGTGTCTTCATACCACTACTGAAACGCTGTAATGTGTGTTTTGTGCTCTGATTTCTAAAGCTCAGCAAGGTGAAGTTCTTTTTTGTATTTAGCAGTTTAGAGGATTAGAGGAACGTACACATACTGGTACATGTGGTATTCACCCGACTGACTTTTCATAGAAAGAAACTTTAGGATAATATTTCATTAAATTAATTTTTAATTAATCAGCAGCGGCCGATGTCTGTGCTCATGCCAGCCGATTAATGAAGAGCGGCTGCAGACTACACTGGGAGCATTTCACACGTACATGTGCCTGTAAATTACCCTGTATGAATACGCAAAATTATTAGGGTGCCAGTGACTAACAAAGATACATCTTATTAGCACTTGAAAAGAGCACTGAGTGAAATTAGAAGTGTTTTTGCTGCAGCCTCTCCTCCCCGTGTCTGTGTCTCTGTGGCCGAGAGAGAAGCACAGCTACTGAGACTGTTAAACAGCCCTGTTTGGGTCTCTGACATGTAACCATCTACTGTGAGGAACACAATTGTTGTAGGAATTTAGTACGGTGCCCCTGGGGGTTTCAGAGGGTGAATACTGTGGGTGGACAGAAAGACTACTCAAAACTGAAAAATAAAATGTCCACACCTGTTTCCATGAACCCCAGTGTGTTTTTTTTATACGTTAACTCTTAACTCTAAGGGGCGGCTGTGGCTCAGGAGGTAGAGCAGTCGCCTGCCAATCGTAGGATCGGTGGTTCGATTGCCCCCGGTGTGTCAGGTCAAGCTGCATAGCAGCTCTGCCATCGGTGTGTGCTTGTGTGTGTGAATGGGTGAATGAGAAGCAGTGTAAAGCGCTTTGAGTACCAGCCTAGGTAGAAAAGCGCTATATAAGTGCAGAACATTTACCATTTACTTTATTGTTTCGAATCTGAGCTCTTTCTTTCCACATGAAAATATCATGTAGGTGTTTGAAAGTAAAATCTAGTGTGTGAAAGAAAGAAAAAACGTTGACACGTTGAGTGTGTGTGTGTGTGTGTGTGTGTGTGTGTGTGTGTGTGTGTGCGCACCCTGGGAGCTCTGGTTAATGATGTTTTGAGTGCAGTGTGGTTTTCTCATTTGCACTTTAAGACGAGTGTGTGTGCATGTCTGGTGCCTTACACAGAGAGCAGAGTGTGACAGTCACACAGCATGAGGTAGCAAACTGGGGAATAACTGCAAAAACACTCACGCTGCCTGGTCCCACACAGCAGACCAGTAACAGCTCTGAGTCTCGGGCCTCGTAGCTCTCTGTGCCTCCGGTTAACTTACTGAGAGGACTGTGTGTCAGTGTGTTGGTTTGAACTCTGTGCTGATACAGCTCATTAATTTGGTTTCTTCGCTTTTCATCACAAACATACAGAGATTCAGTTTGTTTCTGCTCGACAATCAGCAGCTTTTATTCCTGTTAGTAGTACTGCCATCTTTAAGCCACAGAAAGAGATAATACATCACAATATTATATTATAAAATATTATAAAAATTCTTTCTGTATCATTTTAGCTATATGTGTGCTTGCAGTTTTTTAATTGTTTCAGGTTTGAAAAGTAGAGGGATTTAAAGAATAAAGTATGTATAGAGTAAAACACTGGATTAAAAAGAGTTATGAAGTGCAGTGTGATGTGTTCCTTTAATGCTTAATACAGTTTAATCACAGTTTGAACATGCTGCATGGGGCTTAATCTGATTTTATGGGATCTGTACAAAGCATTTCATTTATACTTTAGAAAAACAATGTAGCTGTTAAGAGTTGAAATTCTTTTTCAGTTAAATGTATAAACACGTGACTACATGTGTGTTAATCTGTTGTCTGCGTGTTTCCGTTTGTTCCTGCACAGAGCAAGCGCAGCAGGGGGCTTATAGACAGCCTGGAAAATCGTTGGGAAACATGCTTTACTTAGTTTTATTAGCTCCTCCTCAAGCTTTTTGTCTCTGTCACACACACATGTACACAAATGGATAGCTGTTAATTAGCAGAGTGAGCTATTGCCTCCCTAATGGAGCAGGGCAGGGACATTCTGTGCTGCTTTGATGTATGGTTTTAGGTCTGAGTCGACCCACTAGTCTTCTCTGGCCAAAAACCTAATGTTGATCATCAATCACAGCAAACAGGGTTACAGAAGGCTTTCTGCTTTCTGTTTCCTCCTCCTCTTTATCCCTCCTTTCTTTGTCTTCTTCTGAAACCCACCTTACATTCTGGATATAGTTGGCTCTGTTTAACTAATCACCCCATCTTATTGTTATAGTGCTGGACTGTAGCAGACCATTTAAAGCTCTAACTGCAGCCCTGGTCTCTGTTTCCAGCTATAGATATGGGGTCAGTGAGATCCAGCGGATATGTGATCTCTATTGACCACATCAGTTTGGTAAGAGATCCCATTACAGCTTTGTCCTTGTTGTATTTCTCTGTCTCACCCTCTATCTCCCCCTTCCTTCTGTCTCTGTTTTCTTTCTCTGTCCATTATGTTACCAACACTCCGTCACACTGCAGATGTATTGATCCGTACCATAGCCATTAATTATTAGAAGAGATGCAAAGCTTGCTCTTAGAAGGCTGAGTGTGAGTACATGTTTGTTTTACTACATCCTCAAATATCATGCTAAAGCTGAACACTGTAAATGAGACACGATATTATACAATATACCTTAATCTTAGAACATTTATTAGAACACAGTGCATGTTAGCAGGAGGAACACCAGTGTTTCAGGCTATAGAAGGAATCCAAATGAGGAAGGCACAAAGTGATTGGTGGATTTAACTTATACAGAATCATAGGAGAAGCAGCTTCTGTCAAAAAACAGATGAGAGAGGTTTTTAGGATGCGAGACATGCTGCAGCTCACCCAGTGAAATCAAAAGGATTGACCAAAGTGGCTGCAATCAGCTTCAGCGGCCATGTTACAGTCTGTCACAGTGGAAAAGGCTCGAACATTCGAAGTATGTTGGGATTACCGATCCATATTTAAAACTGTATGTTAGAAATGGATGCAGTCATTCTGCATCTGTATTGGGTCACATCTACCTCCTGGGTTTCATATTGTCATATTTATCATTTACCAGCAGTCATTTTGCCATCATCACAGCAGGAGCCTTATTTTCTTTTCTGCTGCATTGATTAGTTGCTGTGCTTATGCCACTAGATGTTAATGATCTGAAGTGATGTCTGTTACAGGTAGTAGAATGAAATTATTAATTTCAGTTCAGTCAGGTTTACAGTAGGTAGGGGGAAGGAATACCTTTTCCAGTATCAGTCAGTAGCTTTAGTTCATTGGTGCAGCAGTTGACATGTTTGAGCAAAACTGCAGGTTAGAACCAGGTATATAAGGTCACAAAGTCCAGCTCCTGTTTCCTCTTTCTCACGTTCACAGTTCTTTGTTGCTTTGTGTACCAGCTCTGCACTGTAGAAAAACCTCTGGGAGATTTCAGAAATGACTCTTCCCCATCTTGTTTTCATGTCTCACTGTGAGTTAATGCTTTTTGCTTCAACTCGCTCACACTGCAGACATCTGCAAGTGTCCTGAATCCACAAGTAGTCATTTAAATGCCACTTGGAGGACACTTGCACGGTAAAGTATTCATCTCTTAGAGCTGTGAGTCTCAAAGAGTGGTGAGGTGCCTGAAATAGAGGAGGAATTAAGGACAGAGGGACTCTTTTTTTCTCTTTCGCTTCTTAAAAACACATTTTGGAGTGTTCTCGGATTGCTGTTAAGTACACTTTCTGCACGTCCAGGTTTGTTTGTTGAATAAATCAGCATGAATGTCCATTGAAAGAGCTTGCAAGTCACAGTGGAAACAGAACTCTCAAAGTTCCTCAAAAAATATTAACTCTTAATACTCATGGAATTTAAAAGAACACTGGTAGAAAAAGTCCAGGGTATTTGTTAGATTAGTCCTTTTCCTCTGAGAACAAACCAAATGTGAGCAGCTCAATAAACCTTCTCTTCCTTATCATTTACACTTAGCTGTCTTGTTAGTTTGCCTGTGTGTAACCCACGAATTAAGACTTTTAGCATAGTTGATTTAACTTAACGTACTACTATGAATGTGTTAATTTTCCTACAGAGTATTAAGTATTGAGCAGTACTCTTAAATATACTTTACTAGTAAATATTTCTCTGGACTGAAAGTTAGCAGTTACACACACACACAACGTGTGTGTTCTGCATCCCTGCCAGCAGCTGTTTAACAAGCTGTGTCTTTGCTGGAACAGCAGTGATGAGACAGGACAAGACGTGCAAGTAGCACAGGTGCAAATTCCTGTGTGAGTTAAAGCAGTGATAAAATATGTGTCTCGAAGCATTGATCTCACTGTGCGAGATTTAGAGGTGACTTGTCCCCACAGATCAGTTGTACTCTGCATTAGATGAGACCAGTATGAGGCTGTGTTTGGGGGTTCAAACATTGGCCATGTGGTTGGAAGTAGAACAGCAGGGAGGATGCAAATCACATCAGCAGGACTGAAACCCTGATTCCATCTGATATAGTGTTTGGAGTTTTTCTGTCAGTTTGTCCATCAGCTTCTTATCCGCGTTCATTGTGGTTGTCCTGGATGTACACAGTTTTACTTTTTATTCAGCTTTAAAAGGAAAAACCCATCTCCAAAATTAAAGGGCAAGTTTTAAAAGCCACCTGAGACATTATGATTCATTTTATGCTGTTTTCACTTAGTTCAAACCGTAGATTACATTAGAAAACCTTGAAATGCTTGCCAACAACAAACTGCAGTAAAATGTAACACAATGAAAAATGTTCCCTTTGGCTGCTCTTCTGTGGTCTTTGTTTCTTTGTTGATGCTGTTTGTTTGCTTCCATTTGCTCCTCACTGTCATCTATTTCCTTCTCTCACTTCACTCCTAATAGCATTTTTCATCATTTGCCAACAGCTTTTATTGGATTCACAAGCCAAAATGTATAAAGGAAGGGTGCACATGTAAACCACAAGCCCCAAACAAACCAGTGTTTTGGCAGCTGGATGGCAAACAGCATTAATTCTCCCATTAGAGTTTGATTAAAACCAAAAGACATTTGTAAAAGATTTTAATGAGGCTGGATTCTCATTAAAACGTTTCTGCAACAAAGAGAAGTCATGAAAAAATGCTTTGACAGCAGCAGGTAGGCAGTTTGGATTCTGAGAAAGTTCAAAATAAGAGGAAGCTCAGTGGACTCATCGCCTCAAACGCTCCCTGAATCCAACCAGACGGTCTGTCTTCCAGCGGCGAGCAGAGCTTCCTCCTCCATTTGATCTTTCTCACAAACACTTTCTCATGATTGTTAATGCAGTGAGCCTAAGAACAGCAACGGTCCTGGATACTGAGGGGGAGAAGAAGAACATGAAAAGAGCCTGAGAGGGTGGAGGATTTGTTTACAGACTAAAGACTATTATTGAGCGTTAAACAGAGTCCATGTTGTGTGAGCCTTAAATCTGCTGAGGGGATGGATTGATCTGACCACATCAATACAAAACTCTCTCCTAAGGTCATATTGGTAGCTGAGTCCTCATTTGTTTCCTCAGTGATCCACAGAAAATGCAGCTCTCTGGAAAATCACCTCTTGATAAAGAGTGTTACGTTGGACTTGACGTTACTGGATCGATTCTTAGTAATAGAGATTCTGCCTGTCAGAAGCAATGTACTGTACTGACGTCAGGTTTAGTCCAAGTTTGCCAGTGATGTCAACAGTTTTTTTTTTAATTTAAAACACGAGGCAGGAATTATTTTCCTTCACGTCTAACATATTTTTTTTATTAACTGAGGATTTATTAATTTAAGCCTTTAGCTGGATAAATGCTGATCGCATTTCATGCTGCTGTGTTACATGTGATCAGAGACGGGCTAAAATCAAACTGTCTGTTAAAGTTAATTTTAGAGATAATTGATCTATTATTGATTTAAAAGCAATAATATACTGTTCCAGGTTCACAGACTGATCTTTAGTCAATTTCTGTGTAGCAGAGAGCACCTTGGCTTCAGTGGAACATTACTGTGAAAGCTTCTTCCTCCTCACTTACATTAACAAATACATTCAAACCGTGTTGTCTGTTCTGTTTGGGATGTGGTAATCAAGTTTAGACCGTATCACCCATCTCTCATGACGGAGAGGAAATTGAATTGTCTTTCCATCTCACACTCCCCCTCCTTCTTCCCTTTCTCTCTGTGTTTCTCATCTTTCTCCTTCACATCTCTACTTTGTGCCTGTGAGATGTGGAAAATCATCCCTCACAAAGCGCCCGTGTTTGTTTTTGTGCTCAGTTTTTCCACTGTTTACATATTTTATCTCTCTCATACAGAGAGTACACACAATCTGACAGTGTGATATGTAAAAGATGTGGGTATTCACTTCCCTCAGTATTAGTGTACTTAGGTTGCTGTGAGTGCAATAGTTTTTTTATGTTAATAATATCATAAAAACATCCATCTGAACCTCTGAATTTACAGCATAAAGATTTTTCAACACTTACAGACGTAATGTGTACGGAAATGATGCACAGTCTAATATGTCTTTTGTGTGTGTCATCTGGATTGTGTCTACTGCTTCCAGGCACTGTGTTGTTGATGAGGTTCACATGGAGGTTCAGACAACAGGCACTGGCATTTTCAGTCTTGAAAACATGGTAGGTTTTTAGCTCAGTATGAATTGCTCTGTAGAGATAGTGATGACAGTAAAAATCAATCGGTTTTCACCGTCTCGTGTTTTATGGCGACTCAGTTCTTTATATAAAAGTAGCGAAACATCTTTC
The DNA here is from genome assembly GCA_034779795.1 of Ctenopoma multispine. NCBI lineage: Eukaryota > Metazoa > Chordata > Actinopteri > Anabantiformes > Anabantidae > Ctenopoma > Ctenopoma multispine. The sequence goes on along the minus strand of JAUYWH010000020.1, from coordinate 23,345,250 downwards.
TTTCATTTACTGGACGTAAATGCAGCCTGCCTTTAATGGACCTAGCATTCAGTCTACAAGACATCTATGTCCTGACAAAGATTCTCTGATTCTCGGCTCTGTGTTCCTAGTAATGAGGGTAATTTGGAAAATAAATTTCTGGTTTGGTTCTTCATCCATACTACTTCAGAAACTGAACATGCTGTTTGAAAAGGCTTAAATATATTTGTGTTGCGTACAGATGTGGTATAAAGTATTGATCTAATTTCACTACACATGATTATTGTAAAGAATGGACTTTAGTGTAAATTAAGTGATCAATGTGTGCTAGGTTGCAGAAAACACTATTTGGAGTGACCAATAATAATAACTTCCCACTCTGCTGCGGCTTTTCTGCCAGGATTCTAGTCCATTTTGAAGTCGGAGCACAGTTAATGCACTTTTTGTTCTCAGGTAAGGTCAGGTCTCATTTAAAGGCACCACCAAGTCAAAGTCAGAATCGATAAAGAAGCTACGTATTCAGACATTGTGCTTTCAGTAAGTTCATTTTTCTCATTGCAACAGAAAAACTGAAGGGAAGCTTAAACAATTACTGAAGTAGTTTTGTCTCAAATGACCTAATGACAAGGGAACAGCATCCAAGCTCAAGGCAGCATAGTTTGCATCATCTCTTCACTGCTCACTTATCAGACGCTGCTTGCTCTGATTCTGAATCTGGTTTGACTCCAGATGCCAGAACCAGATGCTGAGTTTGCTCCTTTACTGCTGACGGCGCTGTCAGTAGAAGATCTGCCATCACTAGAAACCTCTAAACAGGCTGCATCCATAGGTCAAAGTGAAATTTCAATGATGGATGACTTCAGCAGTGAGTTGCAAAATGTCCAAGCAATCAAAGTGTTCTGCTGCTGATCAGGTGTAAAGAGGCTAGTGATACAGTTTCCTATATGTGAACAAGGTTTTAAGTCGGGGCTTTGTGGTTTTCTTGTTCATTCAGTCATATCATCAGGAACTACACTATCATTGGTCAGTACACTGTTTACTGTACAGCTGTGTTCTTCAGTTTTGTGTCCAGTTCCTGCCACTCAGAGAACTAGAGGTCTCTGTGCTCTGTTGGCCCTCCTGTCTCTTTGCATAGCGTCCAAAACAAAGTTCAGCATTTGTACTGAGGAAGGAGCGTGGACAGAACAATAGCAGTCTGTCAGTGTGCAGGAGCTCACTTTGAAACAGGCTGCATTGTTTGTTGTTGCCGCCGAAACGTCTCCGGTGTTGTTGGAGTGAACCGGGTAGAGTGAGCACCAAGGTTGGCAGTGTTTTGTGTGAACTCTGTTTGAACTCTGCTTTTTAAGTTAAATAGCAAATCCAACATACGTTTTGAAGATAGAGATCAGCTCAAAGCAGTGTGCTGAGAGAAGATTGAACCCAAATAAAGCCCTGAGTGTGTGTGTGTGTGGGGGGGGGGGGGTTGTGTGTGGGGGTGTGCGCGTGTCTTTTCCCTCTCACAGTAGAAGAAGACAAGTTAAGCACTAGCTCTTGTCTGGAAAACCAAACTCAGACTCCAACTGTTAATTCATGATAAGATCATGCTTCCAGGGTCAGACTACACATTCTGAGTCAGGTAACAGCCTCACCTGACACACATAAGGTACCAGGACCCTGTTATTGATCCAGAGTGATCAACAGGAGCACAGAGAACACTTCTGCTCACAGCTGTAAACATGGTGTAGTGAAAGACGGCTCACAGGACGAGGTGGGGCTGTGAAACACAGGAAAGCTATGGCATGGGAGACAACAGTGTTAAAAAATGAAACCAGCCCCCCTGTTCCCCCGATGTTCTTTTTCATCTGCCCTCTCTCTCTCTCTCTCTCTCTCTCTCTCTCTCTCTCTCTCTCTCTCTCTCTCTCTCTCTCTCTCTCTCTCTCTCTCTTTTACCGTGTGAAGCTTGTTCAGGCTTGTTCAGCATTTTCTTATCAACCCCACTGCCAATGGGGAAAAAGCTTTATGCAACGCTGTGTCCTTTTCATCCTCTCCTCCTTCTCCTCTCCCCTTCCTCTCATTTTCCCCTTCCCTCCCTCTCTTTAGCTTTGATCAGGTCTGAGCTTCATCATGATTTTACAGCTGCAATCTCCACCTTACTCAAAATGGGAGCACAGCCCCCTTTATAGGGCTTTTAGCAGCAGAGTGAGAGGTTTTTGAGGAAGGCTACGTCTGCGATTAAAATGTCTTTGGACTATAAACATGAGAAAAGGTTGGAACTTGTCTTTGATGATGTGAAAAAGCTGGACTATCTCAGGTTTTCCTTTTGACATTATTAAAATAATATAGTTGTAAGATTACAACAGAGCCGTTGCTTATATTCTTGTGCTGTGCAGCTCTCTGTGGCCACTGTGGACATTTTCCTTTTTTCTTGTGTCATGACTGAACAATGCAGACTTGTTCAATTTACGGAATTGTTGGCTATTTTGACTTCTTTAATTCAAAAGGGAAGAGAGAAAAGAAGACCAACAAGTAACAGAGCTGGTTCCACAGAGCTTGATGGCTAAAGGCTCTGCCTCCCATTCTATATCTGAAAACTCTAGGAACCACAAGTAGACCAGCACTCTGAGAGCGAAGTGCTCTGCTGGGATGATAAGGTCCTGTGAGGTCTTTAAGATATGTTGGGGCCTGATCAATTAGGGCTTTATAAGTGAGGAGAAGGATTTTAAACTCTATTCTAGATTTTACAGGGAGCCAGTGGAGAGAAGCTAATGTAGGAGAAATATGATCTCTCTTGTTAATTCCAGTCAGAACTCTGGCTGCAGCATTCTGGATTAACTGGAGGCTTTTGATTGAGTTATTGAAACATCCTATCAGTAATGAATTTCCAGCCTAGAAGTAACAAAGGCACTTGGTGACAGGATGCTCTTAATCTTAGAAATATTTCTAAGGTAGAAGAAGAAAGTTCTAGAGTTTTGATTAGATTTTTTTTCTTTTCTAAAATCAATTTGATCCCTGTGCAGATAATTGTTTTCTTCTGGTTTCCAGTGATTTCTGCATTATTTGAGAATCGATGAAATGAATCACAAACTTGTGGAATCAGTGAAAATAATTCCTGCATTCACCATTTCTGATGCTCATCACCATGTGGAGAGAAAGTGTAGTTTAAAATCAATATTCTATTATTTTTTGCTTAATCATGTAAAAAATAATGTAACCATGACAACCGGCACACTCAGTGTTCATAGGTTGCAAAGTTCAAACCAACTTTAGGAGTTTGTAAACTTGGGTTTAAGTCCAGGGCTGCGTCTGGAGTTGTACAGCAGAACTTAAAAAAATTACAGTAACACAAAATTTTATAATATCTTTCAAAACCATCCAGGAAGGAGGATTGTGTGGCTACTTTATGTGAACATTAAAATTAGAAAAATTTGTATTTTCGTTATATTTGATTTAATCAGTAAAGTTGCAACTTTGTGCTATTAAATCTCTCAGAATAATTAAATTTCCCATGACCTTTGGCTTCTTACACATGCTAAAAAATCTTCCTTTTCTTCTTCTGAACATACTCAGCCTCATTAAGGCAAGCGGAGCAGCCGTTGCTGCCTGACTGCATGATAAAGAAGTGTCATGCTGAGAGAGAGCAGTGGGACTTGGAACTGATTTCCAAAGCTTGTGATTATGTAAGGTCAAAGCTCTCTGTGTGTGCGTGAGACCGAAATGTGCACACACACACTTTTACTCTGAAATGCATTTTCCTCTTCTTTCACAGACAGACTTGACTAACTCAGTTCCCATCAGATCTCCACCAGTCTGTAACAAACACCACCCAGTTTAATTTATTCAGGCCGAGCTCTGTGCTCCTGTCCTGTCTGAGGAGACTGACACTCACACTCAAACGCACAGTCAGCACTATATGCAGACAGAGACACAACCCGTCAGCTCAAACTCAGCCGTCATGTCAGTACATAGGCCTCGTGTTTTTCATTTTCAGACTGGAGTGACTGTTGCTTTTGTTCTCTGAAGCTTGATTTAATTGCTTTCTTTTCTTTTCCTCTTCATCTCTGCACGTTCTTGTCCGTCTTTGCATTAGACAGTTTTTGTTGCTGCCGTTAGCACCATGAACCTCATTGTTTGCTGTAGTTGAGTTGATCTGAACACACATGCACTGAGCTGAGTTATCATCCAGGCTGCTGTCCAGACAGACGGCCAGCTGGCTGCAGCACCGTCAGACCAACAGTAGACCGACTCATCAAGCTGAAGAAAGAAGTAATACAAACAGGAGCTCTTTATCTCTGTTCCTTTATTACACAGTGGAGATGACTGCTTTGTCTGGCACAACAGCCACTGTGTGTTTGTGTGTTCACACTAATTCTTTTTCGTGTTATTTTTCATTTCTCATAGTGTGTTTGCTTATGTGACTTGGCCTGTCACTGTATTACTGACGTGTTGATGTATATGAGTGGGTGTGTGGATGAGTGTACACATCTGTGCTCATAGTCTCCAATTCACTAACCAAACTGTAAATTAAAGGAGGACACATTACGAATATTTACAGCCCTCAGGGGATGCAGAGCAGGACTGAAAATTAAAGAGCCCCTTGCAAGTTCTACATAAAGGTTTGGAAAGGACATGACCTCAGTCACCACTGTCCTTCAGAAATGCACTGAAAGAGCAAGAGGCCAAGACTTTTATGCATGGATTGTAGCTGCAATGTGTTTTAGTGTAATTTACAACAATGCAATATTAATTATCTTTGTTGCATATTTTTAACTACATAGATGGTATAAAAATAGAGAATAGATACAGTACAGATATACTCAAAGATCTAAAGACCACTGTGACGCCATCATATTGCTGGAACCACTGTAGTGCCTTCAGTGTTGTTGTTCACAATATGCAACAATAATTTACTGTACACACTTGACTGCTCCTCCTCCACTGCGTCCTCAGTGTCTTGTGAAGACATGCTGAAGGTCAGTTAACTGGGTTAACTAGGCCTCTGGTTTTGACAGGGCTCAACAAGCTTGACACTGCTGGCTAAAAACAGACTGCCACTATCTGAGCGCTGAATGTTGCTCTTGTCACAAACAGGCAGGCGTGAAGGGGGGGTGGGGTCAAAGAGACAAGTTTCTTTTAAGATTTTAGAAAACATTTAGACAAGTAAGTCAAAGAAAAATTGCTGTTCTTAGCAGTTCATCATTGACAGGAACAACTAGAGCTACTGGTTCAATTAACCTCCAGTACAGCTGAGACATAAAACAGAGCAGGGACAGGCTTTTGGTTTAATTAGTTGTGTATGTGGCAGAGAAAAACACTCTTATCTCACTCTCTTTTATCTTGTATTTCATTGTATGTGCCTGTGTCTTTAGATAGGAGTAATATAATCCAGTGGTTTCTGTGTTCACCAATAAACATGTGGGCGCTAGTGTTTGAGCTTATTATCATTATCTGCATCTGTTAAACTGCTGTGAAAAGTGAGACAGGACGAAGTTGTCTGTTGTTGTAACCCGTCATGTGACGCACATCATATGACGTGAGAGAAGCTGTTTTGTTTTTCTACAAACCATAACTTTATTTATTTAATTTCTAAACCTATTTAGAGCAAAAACAACTTTTACATGCGCAGCCATTTTGGTGCCATTTTAAGAGATGGCAGCTGCCATTTTGGTGCTTGGTGCCATTAGTTTCCAAAGGTGCCTCCAGGTTGTCCTCCGTGAGAAGCAGCTTCCTCAACTCTTGTACGTAAACATGTGCTTTTAAAGTTAATTCCAAGTAAATGAAAAGTGAGCCAAATGTATTGAGTGTATGTAAAGCCACAGAGCTCCATAGTTATATAGAATAACTGTTAAGATGAGGCCCGTGGTTACAGTGTTCATGTTCTTCCATCACTGTGAACATACTATTTATATTAGTATAGTTTGACTTAGTCCAACATTCACTGTTCTGATGCCAAATGTGGATTAATCCACTGCTGAAAATAGTCACCAGCACTTCTTCACATGAGATCACAGTAAGATTTGTTTTAATGACTACAATCACCAGCTGTTTCCATAGATGGGATGTGCTTGATTAATATGAATATTAATAAGAAAAACACAAAATGAGCCAACTTTTAAATGTAATTCTGATAAACTGGGGGACAGATGTCAAACACTAAGGTTTTCTGTGCTGTGTTCGTCCAGGAGCCAAAAATGTGAGAAGGGCTGATGAACCAGCTCTGTAGCAAGACTCCACTGTGTATTTTGAACCAGACAGTCAGAAACCAGTCGGTCGACTGCTCAGTCAGTAAGCTGGTGTCAGTCAGTCTCATTGCGGCTGTGTGAACATTCCTCTGTGTGGCCCCTTTGGCCTTTGCTCTCATTAACACAGAGGCTCTGAGCAGAAAGTGGGGGCTCGTCCTCACAGCTTCTCACTAACATTACTCAGGGTCTGGTTTCTCCTCACATAGAGAGAACAGTCAGATTCTTACTGATCTGTAGATACACAAACCAGCTCATTTTCTATTCCAACTCTTAAAGAACTGGTGTTCCTTTCTTAGTTATTCAACCCGTCCATCCCTCCTCATTAACAATCTCTCATCTCTCTGAGTCATCAGAACTTCCACTCTCTGTGGAGCGTAGGAGGACACCAGACATGCTGCTTTCTCTTCCTTCTCTTTTGTCTGCTTTTATTCTGCTTTTTCTCTTCTGTCTCTCTCTGTCTGTTTATGCCATAAAAATAGCGTCCTGGTTTTTAGTGACTGTCGTTTTATCTTTATTAAAAACAGTGATGAAAAACAGCGTATTCCCAGGACTTCACACATACTGATGTGATCTATATGATCATCATCAATCAGGTCTATATGATCTATATTATTAAGCTCTATAGACAGTATAGGCAAATGTCATCACAGTTTCCAGGAGTGATCTTCAAATAGCTTGTTTTGTCTTGTATGAGTCACTTACAGGCTGTTTGCCGTATCAGTATGAAGGCAATCAAAGGAAACTGATGTTTCTACTGTACACACAGAATATTTTGGACATCAGCATTGTTCCAATTATACTTTAGTTTGTGTTTGTGTCTTTGCTGTCTCAACATGAAACAAATCCAGCTCCACATAGAAATGTGTTTTTTCCAGTTTGCTGTGTGAGAGCTTGACTGGCCCGCACAGAGCTCTGACCTCACCCCATCCCCACAGCTGGAACACGGACTGTGAGCCAGACCTTATCACCCAGCAGGAGTGTTCAGATCAGATCCCTGCAGCCAGGTTCAACATCTGAAACCAGATCAGAGAAGGCTGTTAGAGCTGCAGAACAGTAATGGAGTAATCCTCCAGTGCCCACATACTTTTGGACAACGTTACATTTGAGATGGTGGAATCAGTGAGTCTTGTCTGTGTTTAAATCCATCATGTTGAATAAGTAATCATCCAAAGCCTCTGATTAGTGCACTCATGATTAATTCATCTCTACACCATAATAAAACATGAACCACACATCACTGTGATCGTGTGTGTGTGTGTGTGCTGTGAACATACACTATTGTTTCGATTTGAGCACAGTGCAGAGGACTGAAGGCAGAGAGGGAGGGAGGGAGGCAGCAGGAGGTGGAGCACTTGTCCTCCCTCCATTCATCGCGAGCAAAGTCTCTGTCTCCTGCTTGCGCCTGATTGGCCATCTCTGTAGAGCGAGAGAGAGAGAGAGAGAGAGGTAAAGTGTGTGGTGAAAGAGCAGGGGAGGAGTAAAAGCATGTGAGCATACTGACACATCAGAGGGAGGAAAGAAGGCAACAACAGAAGATACGGAGAGATTTGAAGAGCAGGAGAAAAGAGGAGAGGAAGGAGGCAGTCTTCTTGGAGGCCACATCTGCTGCTCTCTCAGAGGAAGGAAAACAACATCTCCACTCATTCTTCCTCGCTTCGTCCTTCTCTTAAATTATCACATTCAGCTTCGCTGTACAACACCAAAGACGTGACGTGAAGGAGAAGATGCTGAACATGATGGCAAAGATGACGAGTGTGTGGGACAGGCTTGAATGGCGTGTGGATGAGTGTGTGTAGGAGTCCAGGGGTTCCTGTGGCCTTTAACCAGATGGAATTTGGCCCGACTGGTCGGCATGGATATGGATGTGTGAGGTGCCTCCTTACTCAGTGAACCGCTGCTAGCAAACAAACAAGCTCTTGTTTGCAGTCTACACTCTCTGTTGCCCAGCGAGTCCAGCAGCTTTAAGTGTGGCCATCGTGTGTTACTGTTTGTTGAATCTCTTTTCTGGTCCCAAACAGAGAAAGTGACAGACTGTGGAAGCAGGTTTTCTAAACTCTGCAGATTCACTCATCAGCCCACACACATGCACTGCCTGTCTGTCCTGACTCACACCTCTGTTAAAAGAAACTCTTGAAATCTGATTCCCTGCATATTTTTGCAGTGATCGTGGGACCTCGTTACAGCTCGGCTCTGAGACAGAGGGCAACAAGCTGGTGCCTTCTCCGTTTGTTTTGCCTTCCTTCAGCTGCCTCTCTGCCTCTCTCCATCCACTCCCTGAGGCCTCATTGTCATCATTAATTTCTATTGCAAGCCGCCCATGAATAATGAAGGGGGCAGAGTCTAGTGCCTTAAGGGTAGGAGGCAGACGGAGAACGTATAGGAAGAACTGAGCATCAGAGAGTATTCACCCTCTGCGTGAGAGAGAGGTGGAGGGGTGTGTCCATCGCCAAACGGATGAATGGAAGAACAGCCAACGGAGGCTGAGCTCAGCAACGACACATGCTCTGTTGACGATCTCCACTCTCAGACCGCACCTTCCTCTACAACGAGCCGGAATAAACAGAAAGGGAAAAAACAGAGGAGGATGCTGTAAACCAGAAAGTAGAGCAAGGCTGCACCACTTTTCATTGCTGTGGATTTTTATCATCTTTCTTCTTAACATTTGTTAAATTGATAGAGAGACATCCAGATGGAACACAATGAGGCTGTGATGTAAATTTCTCCATGTGCACAAACTTCCTAGAAAGTGCCTGAACTTTCTATCTTTGTAAACAAAAGAAGGGAAGACTTACCTGAGCTCACAGAATCATGGATGACTCAAGTATTTTAAGGCGCAGGGGACTCCAGGTAAGGATCAGTTTGTTAGACATGGGAGAATTTAGAATTTGACCTTAAGTGATTGATGTGTAAAAGGTTAAAGAAAAGACTGTAGGCACAAAAACAAATCAGACGCTGTGATGTTTTTTTTTATACAGCTCCTTTGTTCAGAAGCACATTCAGTCATTTTCTTTCTCACATTTCCTGTTGGTATTAAGAAAGAAAGCATAACAACACGCTAACACAGTCAGACACACACACACACACACACACACCATCTGTAAATGACACCACAGCCCAGTGATCAACAACAAGCTGTTACATATCAAAAGAAAAGTAAATCATGTCACCGCACTTAAGATCTTTGAAAAGAAGTTCTGTATGTCATTGGTGAATTGCATTAGGTTTTTCCAACTTGTGGTGGTTGTAATGGTGTGAAAGCTGACTTAAATTAACACCTTCCTTTAGCTTAGCACATCCAACCACACATACAAAAATGTATTCAAATCTAGATAGTTAATCCTGTCGGTCTCCCAAATCCAAAATGTCTGAACCTAACCTGTATAATACATTTTAAGAAAGATATATTGAGCCAAAGGAGAAGATAGCTTTTTTATCAACAGAACATTTAAGGAGGGATTTTCTAATAATGTTGATTTGCGAAAACCGGAAAAGAATCCATTAGCACATTTAATCAAATGTTCTTAGTTTATTTCTGTAGTTTTCATGCTGTCTAGGTTTCACGGCTGTAGATGGAGAGGCTTTTGTGATGCTGAGTCAGCAAGCACCAGTCTATACTCCATCAACCCCCAATCCACCCCTGAGAGTGGGTGGAGAGAGACATGCAGGTTTGAGTCACTTTTAGCCTCATCTAACTTAGCTCTTCCCTCACACTGAGAGGCCAGCCAGAAATCAGGATACAGGGTTCTGCATACAGAGACACCAAAACACTGTTCTCTACATCAACTATTTACAGTCTTGAAATAGCTTTGTGTGGAGAAGAACTAGGCCTCAAATGAGGACACCAGGCAGGGAGAGATGACCTGGATTTACTGAGCTTAAGTTTAGGTTGCAGGACTTTACTGCACCTGTGCTTTCTCAGGCTATAACTTCCAGATTAACTTGTTTGTATAACAATGTATTTTTGTGTAACACCAACACAGCATGTCCAGCATTTTATTTTATCTTCTATTAACAGAAACAATAAAGCACCAATCAATAACACATAAAAAGTGATTGTTGCAGTGATTAGCCTCAATTTCTCATTAGGAAAACGGCTTAATGCTAGCATGCACTCGCATCAGTAGTCCTGACAGAAGGCTTCAAGAAAAATGTACATACAAAATATATATTGCTTCTACTTGTTATGTGACCAAGTGGAAACATGTACATGTAGAAAACGATAGGGGCCAGAACTGAACTTTGTGGCGCTTCATAAATTGTTGCTCAACCTCTTAACTAGACAAATAAAAGATGCAGTATGCATTTTTATTGAATACCATAGGTGCCAAAACGTATCTTCATGTGACTCATTGCCAGAAGTGCAGATATTTACTTCTAAACGAGTGAGGCTCACTCTTCTAACCAGTCGGAGGATTTTAAGCATTTGTGCACAGCAGAGCAGGGAGATGGAGAGCTGGGTGGAGCAGTGCAGATTGATCTCGAGTCTCATTGTAGCACTAACTTAAGCTTTAAAGTGCTGCAGTATTTTTGTTAGGTTGGAACACGCACACACACACAAACTCTCCTTGACTATTTTTATCTTGTCATTATTCGGCGTCACTAAATCCAATGCAATAGTAGCTAGTTTTGAGGTTACAGATGTAGTGATAAAATTCAGAAGGTTTTGCTGCATTAGAAAAATAACAGTATGACACTGAGAGTCAGAGTTTGGACTAATACTTCTAGGAGTATTGGTGTGTGTGTGTGTTTTAAAACTTTGCCACGTAGACAAACTAAGACATTGATTGACAGCTGCATATTGCTCAGAGTGTTTGTCAGGAGGGTCGTCTGGTGTTTGTTTGTTTTTTTGCTGTAAATCCTTTTTGTGGCTGAATGCCTGCAGTTGGCACCTATATAGTTGGCTGGATGGATTCAAAACATAATTAACAGTCTGAAACCTTGGCACCTAGAGGCTACAGTGTAGTTCAGACTGAAAATTTTGACATTCACAAACTATGTACTAGTAATAAAGTCATTCTGGATGGAGCTGAAGTATAAAAGTTAATCACGTAGGGAGGGGCTACACGAATCCTCTGAGGAGCAGAATTGTGATCAGGAAACTCCATGTTGCTTTTAGTTTTATTTCTGGCCTAAAAGTGGAGCCTTTGGCCCGAAGGTCAAACAGTAAATAAAATAATCGTCTGGACTCCATAAATGTCTGAAGCAGCTTTCACAAATAGCCTACTGGTTTTCACAAGAAATAAGTTTGCTTCTAAGTGTTGGTTAAAGGAACATTTAAGGCTAATGATAACATTTAAAGACAGGTCGCCAGGGTCATGAAAACATCCTTAGGACAAGCTTCTAGTGCGACATAAACACTACAAACAACCGATCTACCTCAATATAACAATACAATACAGCACAGAGAGGCTGATTGGTCGCACATAGTCTAATTAAACCATCAGGTTTCTTCCAGTTTCTACCAGGCATCGTAGTGTTTAAAGACCAATCAAAGAGTACAACTCCATCGCTTGACCTCTGTAGTGAGAGATGGTGAAGAGAAAATGTGGTCAGGGTGAAAGGTCAAAGAGATAGCACCTGTACTTATCTGTTGTTTGTGTTGCTGGATAAGTTGCTGATGTAGCACACAAGGACAGCGTGTGGAAAAGTTCACAAAATTTTTTTACTGTCATACTTGGACTGATTCTGAATCTGTGTCAGGGACAATTAATAATCATGAGTAATTAATAAAGTTAGCCCTGTGGATACCTGCTGAAATGCGCACAGAAGTTCTCACTGTGAAAATGTTTATATGGAACCTTTTAATGCTATGTCTCCACATGCACAAAAATTCTACAGTATATACAGCTGGAAGGTTCCAGGCTGTTGAAATGTCATTTAATAAAAAAACAACATTAGAAAGAAAATGCACTAAAATCATATAAATATATGTTTCCGTTTGCCTAATATCAGCTGTACAGTGGAAATATGCGCCGCTCCCGGTGTGTTTTGTGCATTGCGCTGCTCCGGGGTTGGTGTGTGTTCGTGTTTGTGTTTTGGCCTTAGTGCTTTTAAAGACATATTTCCCGACACGTGTTCTCTGTGTGCGATACAGTGATCAGAAGAGAACTGTAAACATGACCACGTAGAGACAGAAATGACACCGTTGTGTAAATAAGATAACTTATTATTAACTTACTTTAATAAAAGAACAATGTTCAGACCTGTTCTATAGTCAAGGGAACCTGAAATGACTTCTAGTATGATCTGGTGCTGTACAGAAAATCTAATTAAATATAATTAACTTGACCTTGTATAATAGTAGGGGAAACACTGATCTTGTTTATGAATCTTTCTAATTATAATTTCAGATTATGATGATCATTATAAAACAAACACTAATATTTAATGTCCCATGCTAACGCTCCAGAATATGGCTGCTATCAAACCTCAATATTTCTTTTGCCGCATTGAAATGTAATGTTTAAAATTAGTTTTTCTTTAGACAAAGATATAAAAAATCTTGGAACTGTTCTACTGGAACAGAAACTCAGGCATTAAACTGACCCTGGAAGGTTAAGTAAAATTGATTACTTTGGTACAACAGCACTTTGACTTGTTAAAAATAGAAAATTATTCATTGTGAGTTTCACATGTTATTATATTACTTCAAGCCAGTGGTTTGTGGAAAACCTGAATCAAAGTCATGGGGCAGAACATCCATCTCTTTAGCCAGAACAGTTCATGTTGAGTGATGACCTTCATGAACCCAGCTGGTTGTTTTTCTGCATGTTTTCCTACGATGTCATTTTGCCACATTCATGTTCTACAGATTATTATTTTTGTCTCTAATTTCCATTCCTCCAGCCACTAACTAACCCTCTAACCCTCCTCTAAAGGCACCTACAGGTTATGACATCTACGCTGAAATATGTCAACTGTACAAAGGTTGCATCTGCTGGATTGTAGGCAACAACACAAGTCAGCATACAAGAATAAAACGTCATCCACGTGTGTTGCCTATTTGCTGCAGTAAACATTGACTCCTCGTGCTGCGCAGCGTTTCGATTGGTTGGTTTGAAGACATAGTAGCAGTCACATCTTAAATCATTCACACTTCCAGAATTTTGGTTCCGTCTGTCTTTGGTTGCAAAACCACGACGATGAACGTTTCTCAGTCACAATCAAACATACTGTATCTCCACGTTTGTCTGCAACAGCTCAGAATCACACAGTGTATTCCAACTTTAAGGGTAAAACCCTGTCTGATTCCTGACTGTGTATTAAAACCAGAATCTTTATAGAGGCTCCGTGCTGACACCAGCACGTCTGCGTACCAACACACATGTGATCAGCTCCTATCAGGTGGCATCTACTTCCATCCCAAATTGCTGTCACATGGATTTAGAGATGATTCTTCATTGGCATACTCTGCGCTCCGTGTCTGTGCACTCGGATTTCATGGAAATGAAATAGAAGCAGGTTTCCTGAACCACTTACTCCTTAGAGACTATTTCATCTGCATTGGGTAGTTGCTATGAAAACAATTGATAAGACATTGTGTGAATTACCCAGAGTAACAGGCACACTGTTTCTAACAAAGATTGTTCCTTTTGATTTCTTTAAAAATATTGTAACAAATGAAAATTTACCATCACCTATATTCAATGGATGCAGAAATGTGGGAGCTGGATGTCTCAGTGTGTAGATGAATAACACCAAAATTGTCTGCAGGACGAGCTAATGTTTCCTCTATAATTGTTTCTTTCTGTTGATCTCATTGACTCGTCTACCCTTTCCTGTGCTTTTTTTTTTAATCATACACTATATTGGCTGCAAGTTATAATGGTGCCCCGTGGAGGCTGTGGCTCTCAAGATGATGGAGCGATTCCATTCTTTCCCTCCTTCACCTCCTCATTCCTTCCTCTCCTCCTCCTCCTCTGGACACAGTCGACCGAGCTCTCCCTCTCTCTCATCCTTGTGAAATATTGATCACCCAGAGGTTCCAAGGCCGTAAGCAAAAACAAAAAAAGAAAGAAAGAAATTTCATTTTTCATCCCTTGGCTTTTACCCCTGAACAACCCTTTCCTTCACTGGGTTTGTAAAGTTGGGCAGCTCTGGGTAATCTTGTGTTTTGGCAGAGAAACGGCGTCAAAGCAAAATGGGTTGAGGAATTGAAGAAAAACACAGACCAGGCTAATGGACAGCAAAGTCCAGCCAATGAAAAGCCAACGGGCAAATCTTTAGGAATCATTAAAAGTGCTGGTTTAACTGAGAGTGGCCTGCAGTTCTGCTGGAGCTCCTCAGTGAGTGTGTATTTGTGTGCGTTTGCGATGGCGTGTCCACGTGTGCTGCAGACTAATGAAGAAGTAGGCAAGGACATGAGGTCTCTGGCCTGCAGACGGTCAGTTACCTGGTATGGTTTAAGATTGAATATTATCAAGGAGACAAATGATATGGCCTCGCAGCTCCAACAGGTATGATCCAGGACTTTTAGAGTTTCTGACCCTAAATGCATCTTTCTTATAGCTGAGCTCCTAGATCAGAAAACCTAGATCAGAAAACGTAACAATTGAATTTAAAAATTAAGAGTCCTTCCTCACTGGTATTTTCCTGATGAGATGGAAAATGAATTTTAAATGCATCATGTTACTTTTCTTCAAATGGAGCTTTCCTCAATCTGATGGAATTGTAGATGCTCTAATTTCTATTTTATGAGCACTTCAGGTGGAAAAAGTAGCTTTAAAAAGGTTCACACAAAAAATGAAAATTTTAATATCTACTATTCCATAATACCTGAGTAGACTAGGCTAGAAAATTATCATTATTGCACTGCTGCTAAAATAGCAATTCTAGATCTACTGCATGTATTAACAGCACGATATAGACTTAAACTACTAACCTACAAATAAAAGTGTTTATTGTGCATGATGATTGTATTATTGAACTAATTTCATTATTGCACTAACCTCTGAATAGATTTTTAGTGCTGCAGCTAGTTATAGTGGAGCTAATTTTAAATGTTACATACTGTATATTGTTTGCTACAGTGTATTGATCTATATTAATTAATCTTATAGCTGATAATTTGCACAGTGACATCCGGTAAAAAATTTGTTTTGGCTTCAGCTACAATATTCAAATGAATGCACTCTCACAGGCAAAAGCCTGAAGAATAAGTTTCATTTGTACAAGTTCACATAAAGTTCCACAGAAACTAGAGTAGCATCATGTCCCCTCTGGTTGATTTTCCCCCTCCACAGTTTTTATCCTTGTGTTTTCTCTGCTCTCTGTGGAGATCAATACTTTGCGCCTATTAAGCGGAGCAATAACTTGTGACCCGGTCCACTGTTCTGCTGAAATCACTGCAGCTGCTGCTCATCAAGAGCCCAGAGAAATCAGCCACTCTGGCTGTTCATCACTATCTGAGAATGCAGAGGGCTATTAATGGGATGTGTGTGCTCTGAGAAAAATGGACATAATTTCTTCCGGCTTCCTGTTAGTCTATCAATAAACCAGGAAGACAGAGGAAGGCTAGAGTGGAAAAGAGTCTTTATTACTGTGGACTGTCTACATTTGCCCATATGGAGATAACCTTGTCACACAAAACAGATTTACTCTGTATGTTTTTCTTGATTTATCTGTAGAGTAGCAAAAACAAAACTGCATTGTATTAATCTCTGCATAAGCTTAATTCAACTTTCTTCTTGATTAGCATCATGATTGAATCCTTCTCAGGACAAGTTTGCTCATATGAATCAGGTCCAGGCCTAGCCCAGAACTTGTCTTTCACACATTAAGCACATGACAAGAGATTGACCGTGTCCGACATTTTCTCACCTGCTAGAAATAGTCTACTTGATTTAGGTGAGGGCTGGAGCCTAGTTAGAATGTGCAGGAGGCAGGACATGATACAAAAGTTTGCTGTGGAAATTGCAGTGTTGTTTTACAGCATATTGAAGCAGTGAACTCTATTGACAATGAGCGGCTTCATTCACACATGGGCTCAGTTGGACACACTAGAGACTTGGCTAAGTGAGTCTGTTTAATGTCTGGTTCAACTGCTTCAGACATTCACGTTCTCTCATACAGCTCCTCTGGGTAATATCTACATAAATTCATGGTAGCGGTGCATGTCTGATCACTAGCAGTTCTGGAGCTTTCAGATAGATAAATGTTTGCCCACCTGTCAAGTTAGGTTTTTTTGTTGACTGCCTTTCCAAGGTTCAGAATACATTTGAAACTAAGGAAACTTAGCTCCCCAGTAGTTACTAAATGGAGATTGTTATGGACTCTTCTTCTTTTCCAGGTCAAGGGTGAACATTGACACTTAGTTTTGAATATTTAAGTGCTGAGACAATTATTCTGTTAGTTGACAGAAAGTGAATCAACACCACTGACGACCTGATGGTTCCAAAATGTGTTTGTTCAGGTTTAGAAACCTTCACCTACATTAGATTTACAGTGTATTTTGTGGTATACATAGAGGTCTGTCATCTCATTTTCTTATTTGATCTCCAGAACCTTCCCTGAACCATCCTGCTTTTTTCTCTTTACCCTTCTCCTCCTCCTTTATCCTCCGCCTCCTTTTTCCCCTTCCTTTTATCTGTTGTCCTGCGGGCAGACATCTCTCCACATGATAAAAGCCGAAACCCAGAGGGTGGCAAGCTTGCCGCCATCCTGGTGTCGAAGTTTAAGAGAATGACAGAGGAAGATGGAAGGAGAATGGGAGGCAGGGTGGGAGGAAATTGAGGGCCTGAGTGTGAGAGAGATGTACAGCGCTGTTTGACTTATTGTAATGAGCCACAATAACCTCACTGCTCAAAGAAAAGATGGAAAAAGAACTGACAGCACAGATTTCCTTTGTTTGTTTCCCTTGTCTATGAAACTCAGTATGAGGCATGAATTCTTAATGTTTGAACAGCAGCTTTTAGTTATGTTTTCAACCGTGATTTAGTGTTTTGGATTGGACTAGGTACTGGACAAAATTGCTGGAGTTCTCTAATATTAACGGTTACATTGCATGATATGTTATTTTACCCTTCATGAAAAGTTCCTCTCACTAAGGTTTTTTTTTCTTCCCACAGTTTTTATGCAGCCTCTCTGTTTAGGAATGCACCTCAAATCTGGTAATTAATTACCCATGGCACATTGCATCAGCTCAGCAGATGTACCCCTGGTTTGTCCCGGGGGGTTGCTGCCAGTGTTTGTGGCCAATCAGAATGAAAGATTGTGCAGCTGATGCAGCTGGAATGACACAAGGGCTCATCAGGGGAAACATTTTATGACTTAAGTGTCTGATCTGGAATTTTCTCATTGCCGACATAATCAGACGTGTCCTTTTTCCTAAGGTGTGGGTGGATTCAGGATTTTCACAAGAGCCATGACACTACACAGAGGGCTATTGTCAGAAAATATTCTGAATACCGACTGAGAGGATGTGTATGCATGGGTGGCTAGGGAATGAGCATGGGTGGCAGTTTGTGGCATTGTTGATCTCATTTTCTGCAGGACTGTCAGTCAGAAAACTGTCATATTCAGTCTTATCTGACAGCCTCTCTTCTCTTTATTACCATCTTTCCTGGAGATCTCATGTGGTAGAGCCTGGACAGACAGAAATATAGACAGAGAGAGCAAAAGGCCACACTGCAGCTGATCTAGCTTGTTTGGACTCAACCTCACAGGCTTGTGCTGATAAGATCCCTGAGCTTCTGTACCAAGGTGCGTACAGCAAAACTGACAAACACCAGCCCTCCTTGTGTATTAGCTGTAACTTTGACATGTCCTCCTCGACACTTAGAGGACACTTGTAGAGAATAATGAAGTGAGTCAGACAGACAGAACGAGTACACTGCGTCTGAACAAGGCCACCAGTCATCAGTCCCATTCAGTGTCACCTAAACTAGCACCTGAAGTCAGTCTGACCCCCTCTCCTCTCCTAGTTTTCCCAAGACTTCAAGTTGTGCATCACTGGCATAAGAAGCAATGCAGAACCCACTATCCAGCCTACACAAAATACTTAATTAGTTTAAAGGTATGTGACCCTCGGCTTCTTAAATGTGCCAATTAACTATCTGCTTCATTTTGTTGTACAATAACAAAACGTTAACAAAATAATTAATTCAGGAAACAATCCAGAGACAAATGAGGATTAAAAGTAATCATTAGTAGCTGCATGGTTTGCATTGTTTATTCAGGATTTATCCAGAACAGGCATTTGGGATCTGCTGTTGTTTCTGGCCTCTGGATTATAATTTATACAAAATACTAGTGAGATTGTTTGCATAAATTGTAATGTTGCTCTCGTTTTTTGTTATTGATGACTAAAAGCAAAATCTAGAAGAGTAGTAAAAGCAGGAGCATGTGTTCAAGTAGCGAGTAAGAAATCTTAACATGATCATACATTAGCTGTCAGTACATCCTGCATTTTGTTGTTTAGATGTTGGGTTAGCAGATACTGTAAAACCACATTCATCACCAACAACAGGTTAAACACAGCTTAGAGGGTTTAACTGGACTTTGACTGCCAGCTCGGTCTCGTGTTTGTTTGAGGTGGATCAACTGAGAGAGTGGGAACAGAAGTTCTGTTGTTGGTTTTCTGTCCCACAGCTTTGGTGCTCACGCTTCTCTTTTCGTTTTTTTTTTTTCCGCTTTACTTGCTTTTGCACGTTCTTACTCTTTCTTCTTTTGTTTAAGTCGCACACTGTTCCCGCATCTCTCACGTGGTTCCGCACCAGCAGCCTGGATTAGCCAATTAGAAACAAGCTATGAGCTCATCTGGTAGCCACAGTGACCGCTTGTTGAATAATTTGAGCTCGTCCTTTGAGCGGCGACTGAGAGAGGCTGAGAGAGCGACCCTTAGCCACAGAAACACTTCACGGAGACCGGCACAACGGAGAGCACAAAACACACCTACAGATGTTGTAGTTTAGCAATTTTGCCCTGAAATGTAATGTGTCCTGTAGAGGGTATGGCATGGGATAGAGGCTAATGAGCTGGGAAAGCTGCTGGTATATAAACCCCTGCTGCTGTATAAACTCCTTGGCCATTAGGACCACCTATTCTGTCTGCACCACTCAAGTCTTCAACAGAATACAAATAAAAATCCCAGTGTCTAAGAGAACTGAAAAAGGCAGAATATGATAGATGTTAGTTGACACATGTATGAAATATTAAATGCATATAATTTGCCTGCAGACCTGAGACAAAACTAAACAGAAAGGTTCAACAAAAATAATATGACTTGATCCATAAAATGAAAAAAGAAAAAGGGGATATGTACCATCCGTCCTCTTCTCTTCCTTCTTGTTGTCTCTTCATGTTGATTTCATCCACACGGCTGCATTTGCCCTGCGGGCAGCGAACTTCAAAGAGTGTGAAATTGAATGTCTAGACACCCCCCAGTCCTGCTTGTAGCACACACACACGCGCACACACAGACTAACTCAGTCCTGTTGCCTCCAGCCACTTTCTTTTCTTATACTCAATAACAGTAAACGCAGCACTTGACAGTCCATTTGTCTGATAGATGATACTTGATCCATTTACAACTTTTATACTAGTTGCTTTGTGTGGGGAACTTTTTATTTTTAGTTTCAGTCTTCATTACAAAATTGGTTTGACACTCAAACATTTTCTTAATACCGTCACAAAATGGTGTGTAACTGCTTTTTTTCCCGGCAGTTACATTTGTTATTTTATCGCATGAGGAGCAAAGTAAAAGGGGTCATTCACTGACTCTCTGCACTCATGCTTTTATGGCACATTTGCTGTACGATTCAATTTCAGTGTTGCTTTTATGAGACGAGCTCTTATGAACCCACTGTACGCTAACGAGTCGGCTTTAAAGTTGCCGTAGCAGATGCAGTCGTTCCAGCTAAATTATTTGACGTTATTCTCACACTGTGCTGTTATGCAGGGTTTTAAGCAGAAGTTGTGATTAGAGGATCACCTCAAGGAGCGAAGACAGAAATCAAATGTCCGTCAGCCAGCTGGGGTCCAGTTGCTGTGGATCGAGCAGTGAACATGTTAATTGGATTTTTACTCCCATGTGTGAGTGAGCTGCCCTGATTTAAATGAGCAGTACAATCAGAGCGGTTTGTCTAACTCATGATGATAATTACTGAAATCCTCAGTGGCTCCCTGCCCTCAAGGGTGGAGTGATGCTTGCTCCTCCTCCAACCCAGTTTACTCCTGCCCCCTTTATATCTTCCTCTTCATCTGTAATTTTCGGGGCTACCCACCCGTCACTGAACCCTCACCCGCTGTAAGTAGATCATCTCTAACAGTGAAGATGAGCTGTGAGTGGGGCTGTCGGTGAGCACACAGGAGAAGGAGAGGAGGGGAGGGTGAGATTGAGGAATGAAAGAGCACTCGTCTCCAGACAGATCACGTCACTCTTTCACTTTTCCTCCAGGGAATCATCACCCTTCGTAACTGTCTGTCAAACTTCCCTTTGTTTCACATTCTCTCTGTTTTTCATGCTCATCTAATCATTAGACTTCCTCACTCTGTTCACTCTCATTGTCTTCCAGAGAGATTAACCCCGTTATAGAAAGTTTTCATCGCTTGCCTCTGAATTTTTTTTCCGTTGCTTCGGTATTTCATCATCTCGTTTTTCTTCTCATCGTCTCCCTTCAATTAGTTTTTATGAAAATCTGTATTTCCAAAGTTGGGTTTGCAGTTGGGCAGATGTTAGAAGAGTTTGCTGAAGCAGTGAAAAGTGCTGTGGTTCAAATCTCAGGAGCAGCTGAAAAACTCATGAGAGAGATGAGGCAAAAATTGAGACAGATGTATATGTTGTTCATGTTACGAACTGGTCTACCAGGATTGTAGCAGTACATGTGTTTGGCTGCTAAAGACAGCAGCACCTTGCAGCCTTGCAGCAAAAGCTGAGCCAGTTTTTTTGTTTTCCTTTGTGCTGAGTCAACAGACTCATTCAAATGAATGAGTGGGCTGTGTTTTTTTTTTCTTTTTTTTGCACAGTGCAAAAGTTGACAACTAACTTCATCCTGGTGAACAGTGGTGCAACTCGTGCTCTTCTCTGATATGCTGCTGTGGTTACATACTGCATATATGAAATGTGATCAGTCACTATCACCTGCAGAGCTTAATCTGTGCTTTGATGATGCAGCGCTTCTGAATGTTAATGTAGTTATAATCAGCGTTTTTATGATACCAGTATTCAAATGACATGAAAACATTTGGACAATATGAAAGGAGAGTGGATCAGAGTGAAGAACCTACAAAGAAGAGCAGGAAGCTGCCGTTTTCAGACAAAAAGCTCCTAAAAAAGTCACTGTTTGCTACCTGCTCAGCACCACACAGCAGACAGACACAGTTTCAAAGATCAGCTTGGGAACATAGTGGAGCATTTAGCAGCTGAAGAACCAAAACCAGAGTTGAATAAGAGGGAACATTGGACTTAATCGAATTAGCTGAACTCAAATTTGACTCCAAATGATTGGTGACATTGCTATGTTACTGTAAATGTGACTAACATATTCAAAATTCAGCTTAACTTGCTCATTATTACAGGTTTAGTGTTACTTTTCATTCAAGCGCAGTAAATTCTTCTGATGTTAGCAAGGTGCTCCCCATTTTAAGTGAGACGTTCAGCATCTGCTATAACACTGTGAAAGCTTTGAGACACTCACACAGTAAAAATGTGATAGTCAGAATCAAGGAATTGTTCAGGTGTAGTGTTGTTCGACAGAAGAAACACCATTAGTTCAGCTTCCTGCAGCACACTGTGACTTCTTCCACAATTCGGCTGATATTAGTATGAATCCGCTCAGCGGGAGTGTTACCGTTTGTATTGTCTTTGTTAGATCCAGCGCTGGGGGAGAGTGCACAGTGGGCTGATAGATAGACAGACAAGATGGGGTTTGCAGCAGAAAGGTGCAAATTGAAGCAGTTTTCGACTGAATGAAGATGGGATGACAGGCAGGGCGGTGGAGCGAATATGTCTGGTTTCTAGATAATAAACTGAAACTGCAGCAGCGAGGGAGGGCACACCAGAGGAATGAGAAGAGTGAGAGACACAAAGGCACAGAAAATGACTTCATTTCTTTCCATACATACGGATTACTTTGTTTCCGTAACATACATTTGAACGAATTCATAAAAGCAGAGAGGTCTGATGTGGCAGCTGGAGTCTCTGCTGAAATCTGGGTCACACACACATCACAGCCAGGCAACTTCACCTCTTTTTCAGAACCACTTTTTAACACACATTTTTATGAAACTGCACCATGTGTGCGTGTGTTTGTGTTTGTTCTCTGCTCTCAAACAAGCTGCTGAAGTGCATCAGATCTTAGCCCGTGTTTGCCGAGGGGAAGAGAGGGAGGTGAAATCCCAACTCTGTCACTCAGGAACGATTCCCAGCAGAGCATTAGACCAAGTCAGCATTAAGACCAGTCCACAGTGTGGTGCTGTGCAGACACTGCAGGACACTCTCTGCCTGTAGGCACAGACAGTCATCTAATCGTGTCGTCTTATTAAAGTTGTTTTAATTTTTATTAAAGCGATATGATAATAAAAATGATTTTACAGCTGCTCACATTATGTCGTTTTTACTCCTCGTGTGGTTTTATACTAACATGTCTTTTTATTTTATTTGGTGAGATCTTATTGAAAATCTTAATTTACATTTTACATGTTATTATTATACAATTTGTAGTTTTGTCCGCCCCCTAGTGGCCACAGTTTTCTCACCAAACACCACAGACCAAAAGCAACAAGACTGGAGTTTTATATTAATGTATCATACATAAGTTGTGATGTATTGAACTAAGATGTTTCCTTTGCGAATAAATTTTCATAGTAACTCTTACTGACCTGGTGTGCAGCAGTTGGCAAAGACTAAAATATAAAATTTCGTCCAGCAGTCTCAAACTGTACATTCCATAGATTACTGACTCTGCTTGATTACTGGGTCATGTCTCTCTGTTGCTCTCTGCCAAATAACGGTCCCAGTTGGGATCAGTTTAGCTTAGCATGTTCAAAGAGACGCCAGGCTGCTCTTTGTTCTAATTGTTGCAGCGAAGCTTGATTCAAATCCACCTGCCAATCTACCCTCACACACTCACTCTACATCCCCCCCACCGCCGCCGCCACCCTGCCACTCCCTCGCTGTATTATCTGCAGATAAAACCCTTCCAGTGAGGCGTTGCAGATTTCATTTGAATGTGTAAATTCCAATTAGGATTAGCTTGTTTTCTTTTTCGATGCTGATAGCAGCATTAGCACGTCACTAGAGGAAGTGTCTGCCTACTGGAACTCATGATGAGGCCAGATTAGCTCTTTTCAGCTTCGTGTGGGTGGGTGGTTGGTTGGCTGATGTTATTTGTAGAGGAAACTAATCAGCAGGTTGTCTCAAGCACCAACACGCTGCCTGGATAATTGTACACTTCTGGATTTCCGTTTGTCCGTTTGATAGAATGCACAGCTGCACGTGAGATGCCCTGTGGTGTCACAGGAAGTGGGTGTGGAGCCATCAGATGAATGAATAGCGCAGCTGTAGAGGAACAATAGACGAAGAGATAGATATAAGAGGAGAAACTGTTTTAAATCATTTTTGACAACAGAAAGCCAGAAGAACAATCCAAAGCACAGAACAGCACCAGGTTAGCAGAAAAGAATCTTCATAACACAGGCAATCAGTTGGTCAATTTGGACAAAGACCTCTGCCGAATGAATGTCATCTGGTGGTTATTGCTTTATTAATTTTGTCCTAATCGGTACATTCACTGACTCAGATCAATATTAACCATTTTCAGCTGTTATACGTCTGTAAATCACCTAATTATGTTAGCGACTAGCACACTAGACACTAGAGAATAGAGTCTCTTTAAGGGGCATTTTTAATTAATATGAAAAATACATTATAGACTCTTAAAATCAGCAGACCAGCATCCTGAAAGCTTGTAATGATGACATGAATCACTACTTGGTTTATTCTCTGAGGGACTGACATAAGATTTGAGTCGAGTTTAAAGCAAAGAAACCAAAGAGGTAGAGATGCAAAACATACAAGAGCTCCTAAATAACATTTTCAGCCTCTACAGTATAGTCTCTATATGTCTTTAACTCTCAGCTGTCAGTCAGCTAACATTTTTTTTAAGCCCTGATTAAAAAGACGGTCATCTGCTCATCCCCACCCCCCCATGTTATATCACCTAAAGGGTTTAGAACTGGTGTGTCACAGCTGCAAACCTCTTCTACAGCTCCACTTATCTCAGCTAAGAGTCCCACTTTCTCCTCACTCAGTCATGTTAATGATGACACAAACATATAATGAGTGGTCCTCTTCCTTCATGTACACATTACCACACACACACACACGCGCGCACACACACACTTCTACTGGGTGAACATACACGATAATTGGCTGTTAGTGGCATTAGTGTAGGAAGAGTTATATCTGCTCATTTGGAAGATTAAAAGCCAAACTAAATGGATGTCATCCCCCTGGTGACACACACACACACACACACACACACACAAACATAAACACAGACACCACATCTTACCCAGTAATGGAGATTAGTTGTGTTAATGTGTCCGTATACGACCCCGATGAATTATAATGCTCCTTGATGGTAAAGTGTGTTATTCTGGGACACAAACATTCTCACCCTTGTGCCCCATACCCACAGTGAAGAACAGACACAAGTGTACGCACACACACAAAACCTCTTCTAATAGAGCCTTACTGGTCCCAGTGGGCTTCTCTGTGTGGTGGAGAGTCTCTCCTGGTGGCCGTTAAACAGCAGCGCAGCTTTCATTAGGACGCTACTTATGTCCTCAGAATGCCACCAGACAATTAGCTCATTCACTTAGCGCCGGTTTATGTTGCAGTTTAATGGCTGCATTTCACTTCAGGACGGCGTCGTCACAACATGACTGATGCCAACATCAGTAATAATACAGAACTGATTATTGATGTGATTTTTAGGGTTTAAAGTAGTGTTGTAGATTTAATTTTAGTCTAAAACACTGTGGTAACCAGCTTATCCGATGCACATTTAATAAGTAGAACCATATGGACCAGCAATGTATGTTTTACACATGATGCAATGTTTCATTTTGCAATAAATAATTCAACAAAAATCATAAAGTTTAATGACAACGCTGTCTTAATGTGGATTAGACTAACAAATACACACATGGGACTTTAAATCAGCGGTTATATTTCACTTTCTCAGCAAGATCTCATCACAGAATCTGATTCAAACAACAAAACACTGTTCATTTGGTTATTTCACAGGCCCATCACAGTTTTCTACTTGAAGATTGTGTCTCCACGTTATCACCACTCGTTGCATCAGTCCAGATTAACGAGGTTATTAGCTGTTGCTCCAGTCGGTACCGGCCGGCCGAAAGGTTAATACATCTTACTGTAATTAATGCAGCCTCTTTTTACAAATCAGCCTTTAACCTTGCTAATTTTTGTCTAAAAATATGCACCTATTATGCTACCAGATGTGGGATTTTGTCTTAATTTACATCCCTACAGAGTCTTTTCTTGTTCAGTCCTTTTAGGTCACAGCTAAGATAAATTTCTAAAACTGTGTTTTTCCAACCTGAGATCAGACTGGGTCAGTTTACCATCAGGGGCTGGTTTGATTATACATATTTGAAATTCAGTTTGATAGACAGATTAAAATGTTGTATACTTTATTTTAACCAGATAGATTTATGGCTGAAAGCTGGAACTTTCCTTTAACGACAGATTACTTGTCTTTGTTCTGTCCTTCAGTTTAAACACTGAGTATCTGTTTTTCATTAGTGTGTTTCGGAGCCTTTGCCCTGTGTCTTGTATATTGATGCACTGTCTATGTCATTGTGTAGTCTGTTTGTTGTCACTGTTTTCTCATCAATATTCACAGTGTTGGTAATGAATTCTGGCTGCCGGCTGCTGCTGCTGCTGCAGCTCTAATTGTCTCCGGTGGAGCTCGGCCCCTCTGCATCCTTCTGTTAATTGCATGTTTTTAGTCCGACTAAAACATGTTATTATGATCGGGCCCCTGGGTGGAACGGCTAAATACATGCTCACACTCTGTACATATAGACTCTGATACAGAAATACACACACTGTTATTCACCCACTCAGAAGAACATCAAAAGCAACTTTAGAAAAGAAAAACAAACGTTTAATGTTTGTAGCTTAACATTAGGGCATTTCATGCTGGTGATGTTACCTGCTGTACACCGTGCAGACCACTTTGCCTTTGCAGAAAATTAAATGCAGACAAAGCAAAGCAGGTTCAAAAACACAATGAGAGGATACAGGAGTTCATGAGGAACTAAAGAGCAGTAGTCACTTTGCTCGTCTTTGACTTTGGGTCGTGCAGAGCTAGATGTGTGAGTCACGGTACCACTTCTGTCTGCTGTGGTTTGTCAGAGAATCCGAGCTCTTCGTCGTTGTCACCTGCTGTCAGTGGTGACTGGTGGTTTTCAACCACGTTCATCCATTGGTTTGCAGTTTGTATGTGTGGTTCCTACAGCATAGCTTTGTTTCTTATTGATCACAGACTCTGCACAGTACTGTGGACACAGGGTTAATGTCTGGACCTGCGTGGTGGTCAGTGTGAAACAGATTTATTTCAACCTTCAACCCTATTTTAGAACCACTCTGGATCAAAGTGTGACAGGATCAACAACGCAGTTAATTAAGTTCACTCTTTGTGGGCTTTTGGGTTTGGGACACACGTATTTGATCTTTGGCTAAGGGGAAAATTATTCAATAGCAATTAATAACAATTAATAGAGAAAATAACAGCTTAATAATAAAACCAGTCATTTGTTGCAGTTTTATTCTAAATACAAAGACAGATCAGTGAATCTAGTGATTGTAATAATATTTCTTTTAATGCCACTGCTCTGCTGAAATATAGTTACGTGTATTCATGACCAAGAAATCCTTCCTGCACAAGACGTCTAGCTGGGGAAATCAGGATTCTCTAATCCCCTACCTGGATTACAGAACCAGGGTTTCTCATTTACATCACGCCTGACAAATCATATTACTGCAGAGAGCTTACTGGGACTTAATGACTGAAGTAGGTTGGTTCTGGCAGCGCTGTATAACTGGACCCAGCCTTGAAACTGGTGTTTGACCAATACTGGACACTCTACTGCACGTCGCCCAGGCTTCTACTGATCTGTTAGCTTTTAGCCTACATCTCTTTACCTCCTCCAACTCTCTCAACCCATCTCTCTAATTACATTACCCCCCACTCTCCCTCTCCCTCTGCCTCTCTCAGCCATAAAGCCTATTATTGATGCATGTATTGCATCGGGCAGATTGCTTCAGGCTTTGTGTTCTGCTCCTCTTATCCTTGCCGTCACCGGGGATAATTTCATCACGGCTCGCTTTGTGCCTCTTTAGTTTGTTTAACACAAGCATGCTGCTGTGTGCACAGTGTATATGTGTGTTTTTTATATTGGGCATTAGCTCTTTTTCCACCCTCTTCGGTTATTTTTGCAGGGTGGCTTTGGGGTGAACATCCTCCCTCGGGGGCTTGGATAGCAGCAGCTGCAACACACACACAATTTAATACAATAAACTGACAGAGCAGGGTTTCGGACGAGCACTGCTGCACTCACCGAGCACTGTGTGGGCAGTTGGATGATGAGAGCTCTTTTTTTTTTTTTTCTTGCTGTGCAGTTAAATTGTAGAGGAAGCTTGAGGGGGCACAGGTAATGAGAGGAAGCTTAAGAGGTTGATGAAAGCGTTGGTGAACATGTTATGTGTTAACAGAGCCTCCCTCTTCCTGGATGGTCCCTGCTTTCTTGATTCCAGTCTAACATTTTATTCAGTTATTGATTTTCCACAAATAAATATTTAGTGTTAAAATGAAGCTTACATGCTGCTGGATGCTGATGTCTAAAATGCACCATATACATGTCAACATGGACGTTTTCTCAGCAAACAAACTCGTACACGTACACGATTATGTGCAGTGAAACTCAAACATCAAAAGAGCAGAAAACGTTTTTAAGTGGAGGGGACTTAAAGCCAAACCAGTATGGAATGAACTTCAAGTAGATTCACATATGCTCATAACTAAGAGGGTACCTCATGGTAAGTGTTATACTTCCATAAAGTGGGACGACTCACAGGAGATGGATTATAAAAGCAGAATAGTGAAAATTGATGCAGCAGAGATGTCTTTATATTCTGTCCCTCCAAAAACAGAGTCTTACATTTCACATAATGCACCTCGACAGCAAAAAGGACTTTTTACTAAAGTAAAATTATAAAAGCTCAGAAGTCAGTGTGTTCTGTGTGATGGTCCCTGCTTCTTCACCCTCCAGCATTTCTATCCTGTTTGTGTTTTGTCCCTGCTAAGAAGCTCAGGTCATGTCTGCAGCATTATCGTTGTTTGGAGTTTGATCTTTAACTATAATGTAGTGTAAAAAACACAGGGTTTCAGTTAGCTACAGTACAGAGGAATATAAAAAGATGCCTCCTCTCCCGTGATGCCCAAACCACTTCCTGTCCCTGCGGGTCTGGAAAACATCTGTTTACAGGACTAATAGAATCACTGGGTCTGGTCTAAATGACAGGAACACACACACAAGTTAATTGTTTCTGTTCTGTTCTAGTCAGGCTAAATAGAAACTAGCTACATTTTGATTGATGCTATCTTGCACATGACACACAGACTGACACTGCAGAGCAGAGCCACACACTCACTCTCCTTCTACTAAATTCCATCATGTCCATTAGCTTATCTGTACAGAGAGATATGAAGAGATTGAGGGAATTTATCTGACTCTGATGTCACAGCTGTCCCACACAGAAACTTAGAGAGTGTGTTAGAGTCTGTGTGACAGACAGAGATAAAAAGTAGTACACTAAAAGTGTATGCATCTCACTCTCTCTCTCTGTGCTCTGCAAGACCTCAGGGGACACGAGGTTTTCTATACACACACCAGAGACATTAACATTAAACTACACACTTCACCAATGGGCAGTTTAATGAATGGATAAAGTAAATCAGGTCATCCTCTGTTTTACTAAACATACAAATCTAAAAAACCTAAAATAGTATAATGCAGAACATTAAGCAAAGACACTGACCAAATAATTAATAACAATGATAAATCTGTACTTTAAAAAACAGTAAGAGGTGTGTGTGTGTGTGTGTGTGTGTGTGTGTGTGTGTGTGTGCGTGCGTGCGTGTGCGTGCGTATGTGTGTGTTAATGGTTCAGTCTGAATGTAGTTTTACTTCTGATGGATACAGGTGAAGGTGTTTTTCAAAGTAAAACCAGCTGTTGACCTACTTTGGGAACCTGACAGACATGTATGTTATGTACCTTACCTTCACACATACCTACACAGACACTTATTAGACTGTTGGCCAGATGGTGCTCTCCAGGAAGGCTGTAATGTCACTGGTCTGTTTCCTCTGCTCTCAGCTTACAGGCTCTGTAGGTATGAGTTCTCAGAGTTTACACGTGAATAAAAATAAATTGTGTAAAAGCAAAAAAGATGAGAAGACCTTGTTCACACATCCAGAATCAAAACTGGCAGGTTGGCTGCTTCCAAACCTCCAGGTTTGTCTGTTAATAAATCTAGCTGTGTGGTGTCATGTCTGTAAGCTCGTGATGGTTTTAACAATGCTCCTCCACCCCCTTGTGGTCGCCGTTTGAAGGTGCAGCTCAGGTGCACAAAAGAAACGTCCCTTTTCATATAAGGATACATTAAGTTTTAGTAACTCTGGGGCTTTCTGGCTTCTTCCAATTTAGTATTCGAATTCCAAAGGTGGAAATGAAACTGATGTTTCACCAGATGACTCTGAGAGAGGTTCTGTGGAGAATGTTAGCTTAACTGTAATTTTATTATTTACAGTCCCTAACCATTAGCAGCATTCACAACACGTTGAAGGTCATTTGATGAATTTGTGTGATTGATTGCTCTGCACTGTGTTCATAAAGTGGAATATGAGTTATTCTTGAAGCTTTAGTGCACAGTAACAGACTTTGAGCAGTTGGATGGATGCTGTTATTCCACAGTGACACCTATAGGTCAAAGTGATGCACTGAGCTTTTGTAACGCAGGTGCACCACTGTTCGGTCAAAACAAAAAGCTAAAACTGTCTGCTTGTTCATGTTTTTCTCATAATCCAAATAATTCAAAGCTCTCTTTCTTGTCTCTTTCAGAAGGAGTTGAGCCTTCCCAGGAGAGGCAGCTTGTAAGTACCCACCATCCCCATCTGTTTTGTGTCTAATCGCGTCATTGCCCTGTCTGCAGTGTAATCTGGAAAAGTTTGGAAAGCTTTGAGAGTGTGATGCAATGAACCAAACAGAGATACATACTCTACTTTACAAGCTGCTGTTCCACCTGAACTTTTTCAAAAGAGTTTTTTTTCCGTGAGATGTGAAGCGTTAAACTCACCGCATCTCTGCTGTTGACGACCTGAAACAGTCACGTACTGCTCCTTTAAATACAAGTGAGAACAGTACAGTGTCCGCTGTTAGTTTATTTACTTAAGTCTCAGCTGTTGATTCAATCAAGTCATTCAGAGAGTCTCCATTCAAAGGTTAAAGGACGAGATTGACAAGGCCTCTTAGTTGGGGTGTGTGTGTGTGTGTGTGTGTGTGTGTGTGTGTGTCAGTGTGTCAGCTGAGCATCGCACTGATGATGGATGCAGATCTATTTATATCAGCGAGCGTGCCCAGCTGCTGACCGACTGTCCTGTTTTAAGAGTTCTGCAGGTTTGGAAACAAAAGTCAGACGTGCATGCTCCCGTTGTGACGAAGTGACAGAACATACAGAGAGTTTATACAGTGAGGTTTGTCATAGTGCTGTGATCATCATAACTATGAAGAGCGACCATGATTCCATGGCGATTACATGATCCACCTTAAACACAACACGAGTCAGTGTCTTTAGATCATATTTGTAAAAAACACAGAAAAGCAGGATTATTGTTATCTCCTAGTGTTTTTACTTACGTAAAGTAGGATATTATGTTTAACATTGTGTTAACATTATGTGGTATGGTGAACATTTCCTGTGCCGAAAACCAGTTGTTACATTGATCATCTGCAACCTTTGAACTCCTTTAGTGTTGTACTTCACTGGAAAACCATAGGGACTGTCATAATGAAATTGTGAGTTGTGGCTGTTGTGGTTTTAGTCCAAACCTCCAATAAAAAAACATCTCTCCGTCATAGCTCTGTGAACAGAGCTGCATTCATTGCATTCTCATTATCTGAGTCTGAGGATCAGACCAGTTCCTGTGTGCGCACGCTGACTGCTAGTTTGTGTGATCTTTGCTGTGAGCTTGAAGGCAGTGTGTCTGCCTCTGAGTCAACTTGTGAAAGTGGGTGTTGGCCGGTGGCAGCATCCTGCTGTCTGCTGTGCGCTGCCACAACTCTTAATAATGGACGCAAATCAGGAACTAGTCTGTGTCCTGTCATCAAATCAAAGGCGGGAAGTTCTTCATTCATCACGTTTTCACTGCTGAAACCCATAAATGATAACGGCATCATTTATTGATCCACTTAGAGAAATTGTTGTTGGACAGCTGCAGTAAATAACACCTCAATATGTGGCCAGAAGGAACCAGGAGTCGAACTACTGACCGTGGGGTTCATAAACAACTGCTCTATCAACTGAGCTTTACCCCCTACCCCTAACCAAGTACTGCTGTTTTTCAGTTCATGTTTTCCTCTTTAAGACCAACCCGTTATTCTGTCACACAAACCGAACAAACATTCACACTCACAAATGAGTGACTGACAACCCAATTAAGACATTGATGACTTCAGGTTAAGAGTTATTCTAATTCAGTTTGGTGTTTTGCTAAAATAAGAAACTGAAAAGTTTTTACAGAGTGAGTGTGAACTTTAGGAGATGCTTGATTGCTGTTGGATTTGTTATTATAAAGGCAACCGAGTGAATCACACTCATTAATCTTTCCTCTCATGGGTATCAACAAGCGTCTTATCAGCAGGGAGGAAACTTTGGTGAAACTCTGTGGGAAAATCACTTACTCTCATAACACACTCACACTCATGTCCTGCAGCTGCTTCTGCGTCAATCCAGTAAT
Source organism: Ctenopoma multispine (assembly GCA_034779795.1). Classification (NCBI taxonomy): domain Eukaryota; kingdom Metazoa; phylum Chordata; class Actinopteri; order Anabantiformes; family Anabantidae; genus Ctenopoma; species Ctenopoma multispine. Next base: position 23,313,004 of record JAUYWH010000020.1, on the reverse strand, counting down.
CACTCCACATTAAGTGTGTGTGTGACTAATGCCGTCCAAGTCCGAGCCGTCTGTGATCCAGTCCATTGTTTATGAATTAGCATTCTGGCATGTGAGCTGCATTTAGCCCATCAGGGTCAGTGGTGTCCCCAGGCTTCTCAGAAACCAGCACAGAGGAGGAGAGAGGACAGCTGCACGTCCTACACGGTCTTATAATGAGGACAGCTTCGCTTGTGTCAGCTCGTCTGAAAGAGGCTGTTTCTTGTTGAGGGTTTATGATCAGTGTTCCTAATAAAAGACTTTATTAGTCACTGTTGTTCCTGCTTCTACGTGAGCACATGTCTCACGCTTGCTTCATGTTATGGTTGAAAAATGCTGAGAATTAAAAAATAAAACTAAATAAAAACTAGAACAAGTAATATAGTGATAAACTCTCTCTCCCCCCTCTCTCTCACCCTCCTCCCTCACTCACTCCCTCTATCTCTCTCTCTGTCCATCTCGCGGCTGTTTGTTGAGGACTGTCAGTCCTCCCGACCGTCAGATCACAGCGATCAGACAAGCTGATACTTCCAGGAACTGAGGGGGATTAACTGGCAGACTGCACCCAGGAAAATCACTCTGTCCCCGGGGATGTGTAAGGCAGGAGCCTTCGTCTGAGCCTTCAGTCTAGAGTTGAGAGTCCACTATGAGCAACTACTCTCTTTAAAGCATCTGTTTCTTATTTTTTGTTACATGATGGAGCTACTGAGAACTTGGAGTCTCTTGAGTTTTCTGGATTATTTTTTATGCCAGTAAAGGAAGGAAGAGTTTTTATCTTGTGTTTTAATTTACTGTGGATTATTCAGAGGAAGCCGAAATGAGAAAAAGGAAATCCCAAATGAGTTGCTGTGTAGTATACACTGAACTTGTTTATTTGACTCAGAGGAACGTGTGTGTGGTCTGCACGTAGCTCCACAGACTCAGACTGTGTGTCTGTTTGTGTGTGTGTGTGTGTGTGTGTGTGAGAGAGAGGCAGCCTTAATTTGTGACTCAACAAGTCGGTGCTTGCTGGTGAAGAAACACTCCTCACAAAAGTGTGTGTCTCTGTGTGTAGAAAAGAGCAGCACATAGACGCACGCACGCACCGTGTGTGTTTGACGCACAGATGAGCTGATGCAGCCCGGTGGATTATTCAAGGTTACAGCTGAGCCTTTTGTCCCGGGACACAAGATGAAGAGGAGGAAGGAGAAAGCAGGAGCCCCACACCTCCGCCTCCAGTAAGAGTGTGTGTGTGTGTGTGTGTGTGTGCAAGAATATTTCTATTATAAAACATTAAAGTGAACATTATTCCTTTAGATGCTTCACTGGCCTTTTGCTGCCACCTGCTGTTACTGTTGAATCAGTAGCTCTACAATCTGGGCCACACGTATTCACAGACAATCACTGATCATTTGGACATTAAAGCCACTGCATGTAAAAAATTTTAATAGAAATACTTTCCAAAACGTATCTTAGTGTGAAGAGGCACACTGTGTGTGTGTGTGTGTGTGTGTGTGTGTGTGTGTGTGTGTGTGTGTGTGTGTGTGTGTGTGTGTGTGTGT
>JAUYWH010000020.1:23292160-23306662 GCA_034779795.1 Ctenopoma multispine | reverse complement strand
GTGTGTGTGTGTGTGTGTGTGTGTGTGTGTGTGTGTGTGTGTGTGTGTGTGTGTGTGTGTGTGTGTGTTCTTTTTTATTAAATCATCCCTATCGCGTAAGACTTGCGTGTTTGTGATGCAAGTCCAGGTTGCAAGGCGTGATTTGACATTTGTGCAAGCAACTGTTTGTCGTCATTCCTTCGTCTTGTTTCTGTCACTCCCTCAGTTGACCTCTCTCTCCTCAGTCAGTCAGAGCCAGAAGTAGCTTCTCTAACAGGAAGGAGAGCCAGAGGCAGAGCTGTACTTATCACTTTGAAGCAGCAATTTTCTTCCTCCTCCCTGTAATAACAGGGGTAGCTGCCACACACATGGACACATTTCTTCTTCTGTGCTCCCTGCCACCGCCTCCTGTGGTGTGTGATTGTGTCGACAGTGTTTTTAGAAGAGAGGGAGGTTGCGAAGTGAGACAGGGGATACTCCTGCATAGCAACAGGCTCAGTTTTTGGATTGCTATAGTCAACAGCTTGTTTCAAGCTGTAATCAGAACAAAAATTATTGAGTGCTTTCACAGAAAAAAGGGAGATCTGAAGGCCTGGAAGAGAACACTTCTAACACCAGTTACCATTTTCACACAGACAGTACAGTCCGTTATGATTCTCCAGACTTGTGTTAACATACGTGAAACTTAAACTCTGCACCATTACATTATCTGTACCTTTGCAGAAGTATAATCATTGCACCAATCTGTAATGTAATTCAAGATTCAAAATGTTTTGAATACTTCTGCAAAGGTACACATAAGCTCCTCTAAAGTTTAATTTAGCACACTGTAGTACTCTATGAGTTGACTACTGTAGTTGATCTGTCTTCATGTCAAGGGTAAGTCCCAAATGGAAAACTTAACATGGTAACATTATAACTAAGTCATACACGAGTAAGTTATAGAATAAAAATCTTGTCTTATCTGTTTGCTGATTTAAGTGCCAGAATAGAACAAGTTTAGTTACCACAAGGTTGAAGGTTTCATATTATGTTTTACTTAGCAACTCTTTTGATACACGATTAGATGAAGATGAAGAAATTAAAAAAGCGGCAAATAGATGTTTGAGCTCCTGTGTCTGTCTGGCATCCCATTCTGTTCTGATTGGTCAGTTTGTGAAAGTCTTCCTGTGGGCCCAACTATGCCCAGTTGGAATAGTACCGGTATCAGCAACAACCTAGCCGGAAATGCTGCTGCATACAGAAGCAGGTTGTGAAAACGGATAAAAACTTTTCTTCCATTCTGTTGCTGGTCTGTAACTGTATCCATTGTTGTTTTTTGTCTTTGGAATCTTAGCTTAAACAGGGATATGTAACACATTACAGTAGTCGTGTCGTGATGTAGCTGGTCACAGCAGAGCAAGAGATGCAAGTGAATAAAGAGGAAACACACACAGTCTGCTGTGGGTTATCACATTGATTTCCTGTGGTGGCCATAATCCTCAGACCAGCATTATTGAGTGGACAATGGGAAATGACTTGAGCTGTAGATCTTATCAACATGCACTCACCTGTCCAACACCTGGACTGATGAGGGCCGTGTGTGTGTGTGTGTTTGTCTGTGTGTGTGTGTCTGTGTGTGTGTCACGTGGTTTGTTTGAACTCCCACACTGCTGTTTGCTCAGTGCTAGTTCCTTTATCTCTCCTGTCGCCTGTGTCACAGTTCTGTATGTCGACTTCTATGACTGTGTGTCTTATGAGTTTTACAGTAGCAAAGTTATTACATTGTGAGTTTATATGCAGTTGCTCACATAGCAGCAAAAACTTGAGTAAACACACAGGTGCAAACACACTAAATGTAGCTACCAGCTTTCTCATATTACTCATGTTGTTTACTTACATGACGCCATCTTTTTTGCACCAAATGCTGCACGTAAACCCTCCAAACCTCAACCTCCAGTGAGATATTTGATATAATTAAACTCGTGACGTTCATTATGAAAGTGTAGTGGACATAATGTCTGTCACAGATTATCACGCGCTGCTCTTCAAAAATGTAAAACAAACAACAACGAAAAACATCAATTAATAAAAGGACCAGTTCACCATTATAGGAAACTGATGGAAATATTTAGTTTCTCTTGTAAAGGTGATTTGGTCAGATCGATGTCACTCATGTCTGTGTGTTGAGAATGTGGTAAACCTAGCTTAGCATAAAGACTTGATACAAAGAGAAGCGGCTCGTGTGACTCTGCCCAAAGTAAAGAAATTGTCATTTATGAACAAGATATGTCATTTTTCAACCTGCACTTATAATGCACAGATCAGAGACAAATACCCATTTGTTCTCTAAAATTATAGGTAGCCAGTGGCAATGTTCCTCTCATAGCTTTGTAAAATATACAAAATATGTTTTATGGGATATAAAACCTCTCAGTGGCTCGGTTATTTTGCCTGATAGTTATACTATACTTTAATTTACTTGGCAGATGCTTTTATTAAGGAGAAGACACAAGTAATTAACTTTTGGGTTCTGAAAATTATGAGTTACTACAAACTAAGAACCCTTTTTTCAGATGTTTTTTAAAGGTGGTGATAGTCTCGGCTAGTCGGATAGATCAGGGCATGTCATTCCACCTCCAAGGGACAACAAAGGAAAACAGACTTGGCTGGTATCAGAGACCCCGTGAGGAGGGAATTATCTTTCAATAACTGGTCTCCACTCATTAGTGGATCTGAGAGGGCGTGTAGAAATGTAGCTTACAATTAGCGTGTTGGTTTAGGAGGGTGTACTTCCACTTACAGCCCTGTAGGCAAGCATCGAGGATTTAAACTAAACAGAGGAGAGAGCTGAGAAGAGGTGTGACGTGGATGTGTATTGCTCAGCTGTGTTCAGGTGCACTACTGCTACTTCACACACCAACTGAATGAGATTAGCTGAGAAATCTGTGCAACACATCATATTCCCGTCATTATCAAAATCCATACTATTCAGTTTTTATCTATAAGTCTACACTCGGTTACCTATAATGATGAATAACAAAAGCAGCAGGAGACAGAAGCACTGTGCAGCAGCCACATTAGTGTAGAAGAGTCCCTTTTTTTCTACACTACACAAACTCAGTCCAATATCCAGCTCCAGCATTTCTTTTGTCCCTCAGATACTGTATTTGACAGGTGCATTTGATGCTTGGATCCATATTTATGAGGCAGCTGCTGAGCTTTGTTCATTAGCCACTGCACAGCAGCAGAAAGAGCAACAGTCAGTGTAAATTAACCTACACCAACTGAACGGTGCTTGTGTCTCAGTGTGCTGAGGCAGAGTGCTATCTTTAATGTCCTCTCTTGGTAAGTGTTGTTAATTTATACTTTCTCGTGCCTTCATTTACTTGTTCTTCTTCTCCTTTCTTCTCTCTTTTTGTCCTTTTGCTGTGTTTGCAGTGGAGCAGTAAACATCTCTCTACTTTGACCTTTTTTCTAATGCCACACTCCATTTTCAGGCCTGTGATCAGGTAAACTGTGGCTCTTCCAGGAGTTACATGTTGTGGGCTAAATGTTGCAGACTTTAGGGGAGCTAATGGGACCCATTTTCACTGGTAAACATACTTTACCTGTCTCTCTGACCCTGTGTGTCTCTTGATTTTATTCTTTCCATTGCGAGTCTCTGCACCTGCTCTAGGGCACTTTGTGTATTTGTGTAGGCGTGTGTGTTTGCAGTGGGCTTCTGAGCTCAGCTTCCCAGGAGTTCCAAGTGCAGAATGCCATCACACTTCCCTGAATAACTAAGGAAAAGTAAAAAAGCATGAATTTGTCTGTGTGTAAAAGGAAGAAATCCATCACTGAATATCCAACATGGCAGCTTGTCTCTTACAGATGTGTTTGTGTGTGTGTGGACCATGTGCGAAGCTCAAACTGCTGATGCTGCATATCTCAACAGATGGCAGGAAACACACGCACAGCATGCTACATCAACACTTCATGCAGTAACTCTTCTTCAGGTGGAATTAGACACACACTTGCTATAGATCAAACGCGCGATGTTCCCCACAACACACATAAACTTAAATAATTAATAAAATTATTAACACAAATACTGTACAATCTAATAAATGTTTTGACCATAAAGAAGTGAGGACCAGACTAAATTCCCTCCACTAACTTCCTTAAAACTTAGGCCTAAAAGTCAAACTGGTTCTCAGAAAGAAATCAAAGAACATATGTTTGTCACAAAGATCTCTGGACCTAATCTCTTCACGTGGCCCGTGTGTCCTGTGATCACCCAGGCGGGTTTGGCCTGTCAGGAACGCTACACTACACAACTACATAATTACAGCCAGCAGATGTGACGGGCCAATTAGCACAACACACACGCTGTTAGTGTGTCTACACCTGCTGGTACTGCCAGAACCTGTCACAGGCATCCATGTGTGTTATGTCTGTTTTTTCACTCAAGATATTTTCTTCACATTTAGCAAAAACTTGTAATGGCCAGTTTTTTACCATTCACCTCAGTCCCTGCTTGTCAACAGTCTGGATTGGCGGAGGAAGAACCACTGGCAAACAAATTTGTAGTTAATTGGTGACTCTGACATTGACTGTAGATGAAAGTGAGTGTGCATGTTTGACTGTCTCTAAATGTCAGTTCTGAGATCGCGTATTCTTATATATTGTGAATAAGGCAAAGTTCTACTCTTGAGACATTGTTATTAGAGAGATGCACACATGCTTTAAATTCAACTTTGAAACAGTCACTGTGGCAGGAGTCAACTTCTCTGAGCAGAAGATTTCTCTGATAGTGGCTAATTTTAGATATACACGGTGGGTATGAGAATGCAGCTTTTCTGAGATTGTTGATAGTGGAAAAAGAAACAAGAAGCTGAACTTTAGCCTGACTTTAATAATGCACTCCTGACATGAGAGGTCACAATATTAGCATCAGGTTGGTCAGGTCTTCATTTACAAAACAACAAACTATATTTAAATCTTTTTCTGCATTGAAACAGGTTTTTGATTAAAGGTGCAAGCGTCAGTTGTTCCATCGTTACTGTAGGTCTGTATGGGTTCTAGCAGTGATGTGACAGTGTCATTATGTACGATGAACAGGAGAGGACCATGGGGAACCTCCACTGGAAACGATGAAAATAACAATGACATCTATCTTCACTAGCATCATACTCTGCCAGTGTGTGTGTTGCAAAGACATCATTGTTTACCTGGAGGCCTCATCACAGCCTCGTCTTCCATCTGTAATTTCCTCCTAGTGGAACGAGCCTCGCCTCGAGTCATTACGGACACGCTCGCGTCGGAGAAACAAAGTGAAAAAAATCCTGTGAGCTCGACCGGTGGGTGTGTTGGAGCTTTTAGGTGTGAAGACTATCGCTTCATTTCCTCCTCTTCCCTTCTGTCTGGGGACGGATGCCGCAGCTTCAAAGCAGATTGCTCTTTTCTCTATAAGCATCTTTTGTGCAGCAGCATGTGCACACCCACACTCACAGACACTAATACGTACGTCTACACAACAAACACACAGTCTCAGCCCAGAGGGGAGCTGAAGTCAAACCATTTGGCTGCAAGATCAACCTCGTAATGACTGTTTAGCCATTAGCGACAGAGCCTGGATCGACTTTTTCTTTTGTAGCAGTCATGAAAATGAAGGAAAATTATGTTTTCAAAGAGTTCATATTACCGACAACAACATGAACCAATTTCTGGTCTACACATTTATTATTACAGCTGAAATGAGATGTTGTTTCTCTCAGCAGGACATTAATGCATGGATCATCCTAAAGAGAAAATGAAGGTATAGTTATAGTGTTGGCTGTAAACATTCAGGTTTGGCAGTAGAGAGCTGACAGTATTATCTGTGTATATCGTGCTACTAAATTGTTATTTTTTAAGGGGAATTCTGAATTGGTGCTTTCATCTCCACTTGACAAATAACAGTAATTGTCTAGTCAGGGCTGCCACAGTTAGTGTTCAGATCTGTCCATGAGAAACTAATGGAGTGCCTCATCCCCTCTGTAGCATTAATACCTGTGGACAATATCTTATTTCTTGACAGTGAAAAACATTTAAATTAAACTTTTCTTCTAAAACATTTATATGAAGGTGCGAACTGTCTTTTTTTGTGTTAGTGTGGCTCAAGGTGAACTAAAATAAATGTTTTTGTCATTCCCGGCTGCAGTTGTGACTTTTTGGCTGAGTGTTGCGTGTTTGCAGCTGTTATTTTGTCTGTATGATCTCTTTGTGTGTCATCTCTGTCCTCTGGTGTGAAGGACACAGTGTGTGGAAGCAGCTTCTCGCCTGAGTGAATGTGCAACATCTGTGAGCTCGCTGGTAGTGGATACACACACACACACACACAGTGTCTAATGTGTGTGTGCTCAGATGTGCGTGTGACACCTGCTGTTGCTGACGCAGAGCTGCATGGGGCGGTTCTGCCACTTTTTGGAACCAGTACAAATGACTGACTTTTACACTCATGACACTGTGAGGTGGTAAATGAAATGTGTGTCTGTGACTGTTAACTACACATCTCAGTGTGCAAAAATGCCAGCAACATTCAGAGTCGCATAAATCTGTGTGTGGTTCATTGCAAAGCACATTGAAATTCTAGCTGTTGCATTTAACATGTAGAGAGTACACTGAACTGAATTTGGTTTCTCTCCTCAGTTGTCGGACGAGCAACAGGAAGAGCCTGATAGTGACATCTAGCACCTCCCCCACTCTGCCACGACCACACTCGCCTCTGCACGGACACACAGGTAACACATTGCACACACATACTGCACGTGTAAATGAACTTTATCATCAGCAGCGTCCTGACCAGCCATCTGAAAACAAAGTGTTGCATTATTGTTCATGTGATATGAATGAAATTACAACACAATACTGTTGCACCGTGCTGATTTTCAGCATTTTAAATAATTTGTTCCTCATGTGAAAGATGTTTGTAGTAGCAGCAGGTGAGGTGTTGTTTACTATCACACACCAACAAGGCTCAATTAACAGTTCAGGCAGCACACTGAGCACAGCGCAGTGAGATATACGACTGCACAGATTCATGCATGTGCCGACGTACTGTACGATACCGCCTGCAGACGACAAGTTTAAAAAAAAGGAGTTGTACAAATTGAGAGAAATATATTGTTGATGAGCTGCTGCTTTGCCGGCAGACGTTGCTCATTAAGCCACAGACATACATAGGTAACTTTGATCTATAATGACATCTGGGAACAGGACTGGGTCACGTCAAGGAAGAAGTACAAAAAAATAATCTCCAGCTTTGTGAAGGTGATAATTAGCTACTTCCTTCGTGATTTATATTGTTGTGAACTGAATACAGCTTGTCTCTTTTCGGACTGAAGAACTGTTCATATTTCTCAAGGTGAGACCTTAAGCAATAGGAATTCACACAAACAAGTTACTGAAAAAATGAGTCCACACATATTTGTGTGCTACAGCTCTTTATGTGACAGATGAAATGCACGTTGACAGGATTTTTGTCAAACACGCACAAGACAAGCACACAAAAACTGAATCCACCCCCTCAGCCCCCTCCACCCTGAAAATGTAAAGAGAGAGAGATGGAAAAGATGAATTACAGTCACGCTGATTGATGGTGGCTGAAGGGGAGCGAGTGAGAGAGTCAGAATGTACTAGAGAATGAAGGGATGGAAATACAATTTTTAAGCCAGTGACTGAATAGGATGAGACACACACACACACACACACACACACACACACACACACACACATTTGGTTCTAACTTAATTCTAAACCTTTATCTGAAGCCATTCCACCTGCTGATTAAGAGCGACTTTCGTCCTGGATCAGAACCTCTCCCAAGAATTATAGAAACCCCAGCAACATTTTTGTATCAACATTGGTTCAGCTCGACTAAGGCTGTGAAGAATTGCTTTATCAGATTTGATCAGGGCATATTTTAAAAGACTGAAATGAAGCTGATCAGAAGCGGATTCTTTGTTTTTTTTTTTCAGCTCTACACTGTCTCTTTCTGCTGTGAACGAGAGTGAAACAGTGCGACCGTGAAAAATAAGAGAGGTCGGCAAACGTGATCAACTCTGTCATTTATCATTAGGAAATGATAAATAAACGAACAAAATGTTCAGTTGGCAGCTTTCTCATTGTTAGCTTACTGCTTAAAATGACGAATGTGGCAACAGCAGGTCGTTTCAGCTGTCACTAATGAGCTTTAATGCTGTGAGTAACTTGTTGATTAAAGCATGTTTGTAGCTGCTGTGTGCTGATGTCCACGCTGTAACACAGTCTCGTGTGACCTGAGTGATATAGTACCAGAAAAACTAACAGTGATAACATCCTCATTTCTGAAGTTGTGTTTCCCAGCTGTGAAATCAAAGCTTTAAAATGATTGTATAAACTTCAGATCTTTGAACCAGGACCTCTGCCACTTGGATTATAAAAAGAGAATAGAATAAAGCTGTTATTTCAATTTCTAATTTAAAGAAATTGCACTGTAGGTATAGAAGTATTGCACTAGACTCAATATCAGCAGATACTGGTTATTGATTCAGATCAGGGCCAAAAACATGGGACATCTCAAAATTTTAAACTTTACTTTCTTAATTTTTCTATAATTTAATCTTCATATTATTTATTACTTGATATTTGTGTGAGCTGGAAATACTGTAATTTCCCTTTGAGATAAACCAAATAATAAATCCATGTATATAATGTATATTTGAGTTGAGTAAACACTGAGTCAAAGTTAAGATGCTAAAACAAGATTTCACTGATAATAAGTTAATGAGTGATTCACTGTTAATTAATGTCTGCATAACCATAAAAAACCTCACATTTTCAGTCAGCCTGTGTTAGTCTCATAGAGAGATTATATCTGTCTGAGAGTCAGATACATGTCTATGGTGAGTCGTCACATATTTTATCTTTCACACATGCACTTCAAAGATTTTCTCCTTTTTCTAATGTGAGTCTGCTTTATATTTAATGTTGCTGAGTCTTAATGAGCAACGTAAAGGCCTCACTTTGGAACCTCTGGTGGACTTTTGATATTGTTTTTCTACCTTCTTGTAAAAAGCTAAATATGAAAGTAATCAGTCAATAATGGAAACAGTTGTTGACTATAGTCTTTAAAGAAGGAAAATACAAAGCCTGACATAATAAAAGCTTCAACAGATGGAGTTCTGTTGTGTTCTCGCTGCCTTCTGGGGCTCACGTTGTTGTTCAGCAGCCGTTACACTCTTTCTTTTGCTCCAGTCTTTTTTTTCTGTTTTTCTTTTTTCTTATTACTGCTCTCTCCATCTCCGTTCACCGGGCTGCTGTGTTGCCATGGTGACGTCGCCACCAGACTTGTAGTCGGTATCGCAGTACTGTTTTTGGTGTCCCGAGAGATGAGGAAACAAATACTGCTAATTCTCTATCACTAATTATTGAAGTAGTGTCTTCATTTTCCCTCCTGTTGCTTCAGATCCAACTTTTCTCTCTTTTTCTGTTTACGCTCGTATATGTTTGAGCCTAAGTGAAGATCGAGCCTCGACTCCACGGAAACCTTTATCTATTCAAGGCTGATTTTTGGCTGTCGGCTGCTGTTTTACTGATTAAAATGCACCACTGGAGGCCATTAAACCTTTCCGCTCATTCCTAGAGACCATTTTATACATCGATGATTACTTCTTTCATCTCTTTCTCTCAGACTCTCACCCTGGCCCTAATCAGCAGTTTCATCATGGTTTCAATCCTCCAGCCATTTACTGCTAATCACATGGAGATTCCTCAAAGTCTAATATCCTCCGGGGCTGATGAGAAGCAATCCTCTCCAAAAATGACTTTTATTAAGTGTTGGAAGTTTGCATAAATCCCTCGTTTCCTCTCTCGTTGAGACTTAATTTTTTTTTTACCCTCCTCATTCTCCACAGTGTTTTAACATCTGCTTTCATTTTCCTCCCTCTTTCCTTCTCTTTCTTTTACTCCTCGTTAGCATCTGTATCCTCTCTTTTCTTGTCTCTCCACCCATCCCGAACTTCCCTTGCTCTGAGTGGCTGACAGCAGACTGTTATTTGGTGAAGGTCAGATGCTGATTGGCAGCTCTGTGTGCTGTGACTTCTGATGAATCCTGTCAAACAATCCACGACTTGTCTTTGTAATTGCAACGAAGGACATAGAGAAAGGCAGCAGGGATTCAAGCTTTCTCTTGTTCAGTTTCTTTTCAGCAAGTTTTGTTGCCACACTCTCCCTGGAGAGGCAGTGAGGGAGAGAGACTAAAGAGGCACAAGGCAGATATTACATTTGCATGTATTTCACATGCCGGTATACTTCCTGCTAAAGTAGGTCACTGTCACTGCAGTTTGCAGCACAGAACCTTCTAAAAATGTGACAGCAAAGCAGCTTCTATACCTGTTGTGATGAGACCGCCTACGAGCTACACTCAGCTGTAATTTACATTTCACTTGGAGTCATTATGCAGTCTGAAAATACAATTCATAGTGTTTCCTTTTGTGCCTGACAAGAAGTGGAAAGTATTATTCAAATGTATTTTAAGACTGATTATATTTTCTCGAGTATGTCAACATGATGGGAGTCACTTTGAACCTCTGCAGACATCCATCACATGACTGTGAGTGTGTGTGTGTGTGTGTTGGTGGGTGGGGAGCCGGCTGGGGGGGGAGCACTGGTTTATATCTGTGCATCTAGAAAAGAGTTGGTGTTTGGTTTGTCACTTGCTGTGTGACTGTGTGGGTCAGAGGGACAAAAGCTAAATCTGAGAACAAGCAAAACGCCGTTTCATAACAGACGGCTCATACGTCTTTGTTTGAAAGGTGTAACCACAATTTCAGTCATATTACTTCATGAGTAAACCTGGGTCAGTTTATTTCTCATTTACATCACCTAGTGTCTTTTAACAACTGCTGGATCTTATTTGTTCACCACTCAAAAAAATGCTTTGCATGTATTTGACTTTGTGTCATTCTGTGTTTTCTGATCTGAATGATGTATGTGACACTACAAGCAAGGCTTGAAATTAAGGATGCTCTCTAGATACTATCTGACACAATATGGAGGTTTTATGCAGTGAGAAGAAAAATAAATATGTAGTCACAAACCTGTTGGTTGTGGAGTGGGAAGAAGGGACATCAGCATCAATAATAAACAGTCCACATTAGATTGGAGCCATCTTTATGTGAAGATAGAACTTTTGTCTGTGGTTAAACTGAAAACTGAAATTAAAGTTTGAGACACTTTAATTTTGAGACAGAGTGGCAGCTGAAAACTAAATTTGTCAGACTGTCTGTTGTATCTTTGGCATTTAATAATGATAATAATGTATACTTGATTGATCCCCTTGGGGAAATTCTTTGTGGACCGGCTGCTCCTGTGAGGCGCCAAAGGTCAGGGTATGGTGTCTTGTCCAAGGACACCTCTACACGTAGCCTGCCGGGACTGGGAATCGAACCGCTCACCCTTAGGTTTAAAGACGACTGCTCTACCCATTGAGCTGTCATGCCGCCCATTTCTTTACAGTATCTTGTTACTTGTCAGCTGACACATTTGCCAATAGCCATATATCTGCAGTAAGAGCAAATCCAACCTCCAGACCATTTGTCTTCTTTTCCTCTCTCAGTGGATAAAATCAAACTTGTCTGTAAACTGTTCTGACATCATTGAGACCAGAGGTCGTACACACATACTGTACTAGTACTGTGTTTAAGTACAGTTAAGTAATGTTTCTATTTCAAACTTTTCACACAAAAGTTTACATCACTAATGTGACACAAGTTCACGATAGTTTCTCCTTTTAAAAAAAGTTGTTTCTCTGGTGTGTAGCCTCCAACATTTTCTCTTTTATTGCTACTCACTAAAGGCTTAGTGTGTAAAGAGAAGAAATGAAATGAATGTTTATCAGTTTTTTTTAAAGATTCTCTCCTTGAATCTGTGCATGAATTCATCTTAGCAACAATTAAACATGTTCCATTTCTGCAGAAATGTTATTTATGAGACGCATGTGGAACAAATCTGGACCAGACTCAAACATTCATGTGCAGCAGCATCAACTTCAATAGTGTATAAAAGACAATGTCCAAGAAAATGACCAATACGTTGTTTACATGTAGTAGAGTAATTTTTTAGTACTTTTACTTTAGTGTTGAGTTTTTGTGCTTCTACCCCCTCTGGTCAACACACTTCTTGAACAGGTTGTGTGCTTATCATTAGGCTGTTTCACTACAATAAACTACAGCTTATTTTTATTGTGATTCTTCTTTCTATATATGAAATATGGGGAATAACTGGATAAAGACAAAGTGAAAAAGTTCCTTAAGTCCAAGCAGAAGAAACCTTGCAGTAAACACTCGGGAGCACAGACACATTGTCATGTAAATCTGTCTGTCTGAGAATCGTCCTGCACACACACACACACACACACACACACACACACACACCAGTTAACACGTCACTGCTGGGAGGGACTTTTCTCTATACGGGCTGTTTAATGGTTGTAGCCATTAAGAAAGTGACAGCACAGTGACTGAGCCCCAGTGAAAGCTCCGTGTCCTTAAATGTGTCCTAAGCTCATGTACTGTATGCTCATCTGTTTGACTAATAACACACACATCCACTCGAGTATGTGCATACATGTTCTGCACTGCAGTCACAGACACGGACAGAGATTCTCATCTGACAGAAAGAAAATGCTGGTATTAATATTTGAGCTTCAGCTGTGTCCAGACGCGCTGTTGAGGAAAATGCATAATTGATGTGGAAATGTCCGACCACTTAATCTCTCCTCCTGTTTCCGAGTCCGCCAGCCTTTCCTCTCCCATCCGTGTGTGTGTGTGTGTGTGTGTGTGTGTGTGTGTGTGTGTGTGTGTGTGTGTGTGTGTGTGTGTGTGTGTGTGTGTGGTACATGTTCACCCCTTCAACTTTGTCGTATCCCTCCACTGAATTATTAGTTACACACCAACAATCATAGTAATGTTTTCCCTGCAAATACTGTAGATTGGCCTTGAAATTCGTATTCATATAGACGTGTCAGTGAGCTGGTTCATTCAGAAGAGGGTCATCTGTTTACCATGTCCATTCAGTCGTAGATCATTCAATAGACGATGCAGGTGCTTTTCTCTGTAATGGACTTAATTATTCAGCATAACTCAGAGTTCAGCCTTTTTTTGTTTGGGAGGGGAGGTTTTGTAACTAATTAGCAGCGACAGATTTATCTGACACACCAACGTCAGACGCTGCAGAAGCAGAGTTCCGGTTTCTGAGGGGTTACAGCTCTGTAAGTTATTCATACCTTCACACACACTGATTAATATTAGCATTACTCATCTGACACAAGCCAGATTTTTACAGATCAATTCAAATAAAATTATTCTCGTCGTATCGTTTCACAGGAATGCCTCGACCCCCTCAATAGTCCAGCCCTAATTATATCAGAAACGAGCTAGCTAAAGTTAACGCTGAGATACTTAATTGATTTATAAATGCTTTTGAACATATTGTGGAATAATTGTTGACTATCATGTTTTGAAATACACAAGAACTTAGTAATTTACTATCAGAAATATATATTTAACCATAAAGAGCCTTGTATTCGCTTATTGTCAGTCCACATATTAAATTACTGCAATGATGATGTCGAATCTTCTATCAATCTACTTTTTTTCTACTTTACTTTTTTCAGATTCAAATGACTTTATTATCATTCAATCAATGCAGATGCATTTCTGAGTGAAATTAGAACACAATACAGAAACACAATAAATAAAAGCAGAATCAGGTTCATCTTTCCCTTCAGACGCTGCTCTTTTCTTTTTCAGTTCTGTTCTCCGTGTTTTTTATCTGAATCCACTTCTTCCTGGACACAGGAAACAGATTAGTCAGCCCTCTTATCACCACGACCTCCACCCTTCCTCGAGTTGCTATTCGCTTAATGAAACTCTCCATCAAACTCTGTGTCCATCTCTCACTGTCCTTTGTCACAGCCTCGAGATTCTTCTCTCACCTCCATAAATCCTCCATTCAGATGCTGCTCTTGTCCTTTTCAAGATGGAACGTGGAGGGAGAATAAAGGAACAAGCAGAACACTTCAGGCTTCCACTCTGCTTCCATACAGAGGCCTATTATTTTCTCATTTGTCTTTCAGTGTGTTGGCTTTGTTTCACACACTCAGGGAGAAAAAAATGATTCAGCTTTGGTGTTTTTTTTGGTTTGTTGGTGGATAATTCATCGATTCTTCAAAATGAACCTCAGGACTGACGACAAACTGATTTCAAACTACTAAATGTTCTATCAGGTCTTTATGATCTTTTCTCAAGCTTTACCAGTCTGAGAGAGATCTGAACTACTTTACTGTTTCTACTTCTGGACGTGGCTCAGCTTACTCCCCTAGTCTCTTAGAGTCCCTTAGATTGGGCTCTGTTTTATTTTTTCGTGTTCTTGTCTTATTGTCTTATTGTCTTCTCAGTTTTTAATTCCCTTTTCTCCCTTTTCCTCTCTCTCTCTCTCTCTCTCTCTCTCTCTCTCTCTCTCTCTCTCTCTCTCTCTCTC
>JAUYWH010000020.1:23261585-23292134 GCA_034779795.1 Ctenopoma multispine | reverse complement strand
CTCTCTCTCTCTCTCTCTCTCTCTCTCTCTCTCTCTCTCTCTCTCTCTCTCTCTCTCTCTCTCTCTCTCTCTCAGGTACAAGCCCCCTCGACAGCCCACGCAACTTCTCGCCCAATACAGCTGCACACTTCTCCTTTGTTCCTGCACGCAGGTGAGACACAGTTATTGTATATGTGTGTGCGTGCGTGTGTGTGTTTAAACACACCTGGTAAAACAGCGAATTGAGTTTGCAGGTTAGGATGGAAAAAATGAATAATTTTTTACCTCATTTTAATGTTCTCTCTGAAAAGCCGTGAGATGCTCCAGTGGCCTCAGCGCTCCGAGGGCCGAGCTGCTGCTGCTGATGAGAGTGATTTGATGAGGCGAGAGATGATCAGTCTGAGGCTGTCACTCAGACCAGGATTAATAAACCTTTTATCTGTCTTGGCACAGCTCAGCACAGATAGCAGACAGTACTGACAGACTGTGTGTGTCTGTTGTTGTGATGGATTCTCGTGTGCACGATCGGGGGCCTGTGTGATTTTTAAATCCGTGTCGGGGTTAAAAGTGATATTATGAGCTCAGCATAAGTTTGCTAATATGGAGAATGAATTCCCAGCAAGCCAGTCTCATAAATGTTTATTAAGATGATGATGTTTCCATGGAAACACACCTCTCTTGCTGTACTGAAACCCGGGGCTATTTTCATGAGCACTGCATGGCAGCAGTGCAGCAGTCAAATGTGGTATTAATGATGATTTAATTTGAAAATCCTTCTCTGTCCGGCTGCTGACCTCAGTGCTGCAGCTTCACGCTGCGACAACAGTGACACCGTGTGGTGAGGTTTGAGATTACAGATGTGTAGTTTGTTGGAAAAGAACTGGATTATTTTTGTTTGTTTGTGAATCTCTTATTGTAAAAATGATGGCACAGACATAACTAATGTTTTTCACTGAAATTGCATTGTGAGATGTTTTTCATTCACCGCCTTATTAATGATGACATGTCTCACTTTGACTTTTCTGCTGAAATTAAAATGACCTGAAAAAAGATGAGTTTGTAAGCTTTAAAAGCAGTTTAGCAGACGGGTGTGTGTGTGTCAGCTGTTAACAGCTATAAAAAGAAAACCAATGTCTTGTCTCCCTCACAGTCACGGACACAGGGCTGACAGGTAACCTCTGAGTTTCTGACCTTAGACCTTTTTCCTCCCTCTTCCTGCCACCACCTTCCTGCCCTCCGTCCTGCATGGCTGAGCGCACACACTCTGAATGACATCTACAAATACCCTGTGTGTGTCCTCTTTTACTGCTGAACGCTGTGCACACGGAGCAGGTTTAAAAGAGGAATGATGTCTTCAGCTGCCCTGACAAACACTGAACAGGAGACGGCCCAAAGGCTCTAATCATTTCACTTAAACAAGGGGGAGGGAATAAATTATGGTTGTTCCTGAAAGCACGAGCCTGTTGATATGTTTTCTATTCAGGTTAACAAATCCCATAAGGAAATCCAACAATGAATCCCACAGGTGCTGTAAGAGTATACAACTCCTGATAGGACTTATGTCTCTGTAACATAATGAACTATTAAAAACACATCAATGATCTGTTGCACTGGATACCCACACACATTCCAGTGTATTTTAATCCACTCTCACATACAATACACCATCTGTTGTTTGCTATAAACTACAGTGGCCAGCTGAAAATTACAGAGCTTGTCAGGAGGCAGCAGAGGGTTAGACAGACTAACATGTCTTCTGGGCTTTGTTGACAGAAAACATGGACAGCAGGGCTGCAGTATATTTTAATGAATGGAATCCAAAAGGTGTTTTAAAACGTGTAACTTCCAGCTGTAAGTACGGTGCTGTCAGGTGTGGACTCCATCACGCTTTAATATCTGCACAGTCTCTGAGGATCTTCTCACAGCTTTATCCCCCTTTTAAGTCCATGTCGTCCTTGTGTTTGCATTGTCTCACTGTCAGTCACTTCTGCATCTGCTGCATTTCATTCATATGGCTGCTGTGTGACGTGTAATGATTGTTCTTGTTGTCATCTCTTTTTCTAAATGGCTCTCTTACCCTCCTCCAGGACCGATGGCAGACGCTGGTCTCTGGCCTCATTGCCGTCTTCTGGCTATGGTACCAACACTCCCAGCTCCACTGTCTCGGTGAATATCTTTACAGTTCTTAATGTCTTTGAATATAATTGTGTATATTTTATAATGATCCATGATCCTAAAGCAGTAAAAGCACTGTGCTCTCTCACTTTCTCTCTGGGTTCACTGCAAAGCAACAAGTCCATAAAAACTCCCTCTGCCCTCCCATCTTTGTCTTCTTGTTTTCTCCTCTCTGATGCCCTCAAGTGTACTTCTACTTCCTCTTCTCCTTTGTCTTTTTCCCTCCTTCATTCTCTGGGACATAACAATAGTCCTTCTGGTCTAATCTTCCTCCTTCTGCTGTTCCTTCATCTCTCTTTGTAATACCCCAGTGTGCAGCCGCTCTGTAGTGTGCTTCAAAGGCAGTGGCAGCATGTTAGCTGACTGTGCAAGCTCATAACTTGAACATCCAGCCTGCTAGTAGGCCTACCCACTCTCTCTGAGAAGTTCTGAAATAGGACAATGCCTCTCTCATCACTTCATTAAGACAAATATATGACGTCTTTAACAAAAAGGACAAATGGGACAGGTGAAAGTATTGTGAGAAAGACAGGTTTGGATGTAATGCTTCCTTTTTGAGCATCCATCCTTTAGAGCAGCATTTGTCCCATAATAGACACCACTGTTTGTTCCCTGTGCCCATCTTTAACTAGTTAAACCTTAAAATAAAGACAAACCCGGCCCCGACTAGTCCTAGTCCCGGCTCCAGCCTCACCCCGCAGTAGCTCCAGTGCTGGTTGTAATCTGTGCTCCCTCTTTGCTCCTCCTCTCACAGTCCTCCTGTTCATCTCAGGAGAAACTGCACCAGCTGCCCTTCCAGCCCACGCCGGACGAGCTGCACTTCCTCACCAAACACTTCAGCTCTGAGAGCATCACAGACGAGGAGGGACGCCGCTCCCCTGCCATGAGACCGCGCTCCCGCAGCCTCAGGTAGGAGCTCCACGTCCACATGGGAGGGTTGGGTTTCACCATAGCCTGTGTGCTTTGACACTGCTAACAACTTGAAAAACATATAAAAATAACTTTGACCTGGTCTGAATGTTAGAAATGCCCCAGCATAGAGAAACTTTAGCACCTGCAGCAGTTGCTTGTATTGAGATCTTAATATCAGCTGACCAGCTAAAACGTCAACAAGTTGTAATAACTTGAACACAAGTATTAGCATAGAGTGATGCTCTGTTGTGTTGGTTCTTTAATGTCAGCGTCCAGAAAGGTCAGACTCGTAGCGTTGATATGTGTGTGACAGCTGAGAGTCAGTATGAAGTCCTCACTGTTTATATCAGTATCACTCACCTGTCCACCTGTAGATCTCTGTCTCTCTCTGTTGCGTTCACTCTGTCTCCAGCTCAGAGGCCTTTTCTCTTTTTCTCCTTGTGATTCTCTCTCTTTTTCTACCTGTCAAGACCTTTAACATTTACCCCTCTTCATCCTTCCATATGCTGATGATGAAGCCCGTCACTGCTCTCCTGGGACGTCCCTCTTTAGAGTTGTTTCAATTTTAAACATTTTTCTGTCCCCTTTTCCACATTTGATGTCTCACCTCTGACGCTCATCTGAGCTGCTTTTTCCTTGTGTCTTTACCGAGAGTTATTGAATTCTTTCATCCTCAGAGATGAAAGAAGGTGAGGCTGAGCTGCACGGCGTGTGTCTGATTAGAGTCCCACTGTGTTTGTTGATTGATGTCAGTCTGTGTGCACTTTTGTGTCTGCAGAGCATCTCAGGTAATCCACCATGATCCGTGTCCTCATATAACTTCTGTCTCTCTGGAAAATAGAATAGGATTAGAAATCCTGGGAGGGTAAAAGCTGAACTGTTCATACAAGAAATGTGAAAATATAAACGGTGAGTGTCATAAGAGATAACAGCCTTTATCCTACAAGCCTACAAAACCAAAGTGATGTAATTAAAGACATGAACGAGACTGTGAGCAAGTTATTTTACATGGAGGTGACTTTGAAAAGTGTTTTGGCTGCAGCTGACAGTCACCCCCTCATGTGCAGGGTGAATGAGCCACAGTGGAAAGCCTGACATCATATTAGTCTGCTAGCTGAGAGTGTCATTAAGAAGCTCTTAATGAACAGTCTGCAGACTGTCTGCAACTGCAGATAAATAACCCACTGCAGGGAGTGTGGCGGTAAAGTAAGGCAGTAGGGTGAAAATGAGCAAATTTGAAGAGGAGGAGCAACGAGAAGATTGGACAGATAATATGGAGCAAAAAGAGAAATGAAGTGAGCGTCTGAGAGGATGATGCTGATGATGATTGGACCCAGGAGGAGGGGGTGGTGAACAGGGGAAGATGTGTCTGTGTATCAGAGAGAGTGAACAAATGAAAATGAGGTGCAGAGTACAATTATATGCTAATTTTATGACTATGCCATGAGGGACAACAGTCACCCTCTTCATCATTTAACAGTCTCTTTGTTCATCTCTAATTTTTAGTCTCTTTTCAACTCAGTCTTCTCTGTTTGATTTTTCTTTGCAGCCTTTTCTCACCCAGTCTGCTTCATGCATACAGTTTGATCCATTACCAGCCTCTTTCCCTCTGCCCTCCACGCAGTCAGGAATGTGCAAACCTGGTACATCCATCATAATAGTATGTGTTGGAGTCAGTAAAGAAGATGACGGATGGTCTTTCCAAACACCTCATTGACTTTATATCCAGAAAACTGCAACACATACATTAGTTGTCATGTGACACTGCTGCTTTGTCAAAATTTGCATATCTAGTATAAAGCAAACCCGTCTCTATCTCATATTTCAAGGCTAGAAACACAACTTACTTCAAGAGGCAAAGTAACTAATACCACACTCTGTGCTGTAGTGCAGTATAGTTTGGAGTATTAGTGGTCAAGACAGAAAGGGAGTCTGCATTAACAGCGATGTGTAAAACATGTGACAGAGGCATTAATAAATCAAGATATACTGGTACAATCCACAAAATGACAATACTGAAAATACTGGTATGTACAGGATAACTGTTTTTTTCACTGGTATTTTACCATTTACACAACAAAACCTTTGCTGTGTTTTTATTCTTATCACAGTATTTTAAAATGTGCATAGTTTTCATACTATAGCGAGGACACTTAAAGAGATTATGCATTATATAACCACAGCCCCAACCCTAAAACCAAGTGAAAACATTACCACAATGACAAAATGTCCTCACAACAACAGTATTTAACCAACATTTGTCCACAGAACTACATAAAGGCACAAACACACACACACACCCACCTCATCCCCATTCTGCCCAGCTCTCTGTCACGCCCAATTAGGCCTCTCATTTCCCGAGTCGCCTGCCTCAGTTGTGAAGGAGCAATGTTATTTTTCTCTCTCCCCCTTTCTCACCTAAGTCTCCCCTCTGCCGCACCAACCCCATCTGATTCGCTGTCTCGTCTGATTTACTTCAATTACCCTCTCCACCAATAAGCTCGTTTGCATTTTGAGTGCCTTTAGTCACATGTGACATCACTACTTGGCTGGAAAGAAAGAAAGCGGCTTTCCAGCAATATTTTAATTATCCACTTTTATAAAACACCCAGGGGCTGAAACACATTTTATCTCATCTATCTCATAAATATTTTCTCTCTTTCTCACAGTCCTAACTTTTGAACTTGGAGCCCCACAGTAAAACAGAAGAACTCTTCCACAACTTTCTCCAAAGCCTTGTTTCCAAGGTCATATCTCATAATAATGACGAAGACGTTTTGCAGCGATTGCCGCGGGGCGATTTTTATTTCCCATTACAGCAGAAATATAGCGGTGTTCTAATTAGCCTTTGTCTGGTTTCTTTGTGTTATTCATCCCGGGGATTTCACTCCGACCTCCGCTACAGCGTGCTCTGAACAGGAGCTTTGTTTTAATAAAGGCTCAGGCTGCTCAGAGCCACGAGCAGAAAAGAAGAATAACACAGAGAGAAGAAGAAGATATTCTGTGAAAATTAAAGAATGAACATAACAGCCTCTGGCACTGAATCCATCTCTGTCAAGGCTAACCTTTACTTACTGAGCCCAGTGGCAGAACCGGCCAAGTTTAGATCGATTTTTCTCTTTCAAGAAACATGAACATGAAAGCAGAGCTTTAAAGTTGAGCATGTTTGAGCTCCTGGTGATTGACGTACATCAGCCATGGCTGAGTGTGTTTGTGAGTAAGTGCGCTGTTGAGACTTTTTCTGTTTTTCTCTGTTCGCCTAAATTAAACAGTCTCAACACAATAAGTCTTTTTGTTCATGTATTACATCCAAGTCTTCCTTCTATGTTTGTTCATCTGATTTGTGTTCAGGTATTACCAGTGAAACTCGACACTTCCTGCAGATGTTTCACATTAAACCTATCAGAAAATAATTTTACCCACTGGAAGATGTTTACAGTGAAATACGTATATGTGCCCAGGAGTAATGGTAGTTTAACACAGATCAAAAAAATCACAAAGAAGAACACTTATCAGTGCCACAAAAGCATTAAAAGGAGGTAGACAGAGGCGCGTGTGTGTGTGTGCGTGTGTGGTCATTACGTCACTGTATGCGTTGACATAATGATAAACAGCCTCCATGACATTCAGCTCATATGTCACATTCAGGCATCTCTCGTTCCTATTAAGTCAGTAATTGGGCTTCGAGCTGCTGATGGGTGACTTAAAGCATTACCTCATCGCACAGGTCACGTGTGCGTTTGTGTGTGTGTGTGTGTGTGTGTGTGTGTGAGCGTGTTTGTGCGACCACCCTGATGACTCATCCGAACACAGACATCTGGAGCCCTGGATTCATTTCTTATTACTTCCCTACTATCCCAGTTAGTACAGTGATTGACATTGGGTATTATGTGACTTGTGTGGGAAGTTAATTTTTTTAATAACATGGATATTATTTTAAAAACCAAACACTAAGATTCAAGCTATAATATTTAAAGGGGATGTTTACTGTCATAAGTGGATGGAATGAATAATACAACAGACTAACAAAGCCTAAAATTGCTTGGAATGAAATCTTTCTCCCATGACTCTCGCGCACACACAAACACAGTCACTCACAAACACACACTGTCTATCACCTGTCGTCATCCCCTATTCTTCTGAAAGTGAGACAGAAAGGTCAAGGACATTGCTGCTGTCGCTATTTTGTCTTACCGCCGAGAAGGTCTGCGGTTTGGAGGGGGGAGTTGGGGGTTCACGATAAAATAAGAAAAGAAGTGAATCCCAGGAGGAAGGAAATTGAGAGAAAATGGAGTCCACTGATAGAAGGCTGGATTTATATTCTGTTGGAGCTGGTATGGACTGAAGGAGACATCACTGTCAGTCTGTCAGGTCATGAAAACCCCCTGAGAACTGGGGGATACTTGGCTGCTGAGTGGACAGCCTCAGTTTATTACCGACAGCTACACACACACACACACACACACGCTACCTCAGTACACTGGTCTCCAGAGGCGTCACCTTTGTGCCTTACTGTGTGTGCAGTCATGTGAGGCTGGAGGTCGTCTTAGTATTCAGTTTACACCGCTGAAGACACATATGAAGACCCCAAGGTCCCGTTAGTGTGCCTGACCACTGTCCTGCTTTTATTCCCTCTGTGCTCTGGTTACTTCACCAGTCGCGTCTGTCACATCCAGTCTGGACAGTTCTGTTTTAGCAGCACTTCCCCCTTCAACAGAACCTCTAACCCCAAAAATCCACAATAAACCTACATTTTGGATCTTGCTGCTTTCTTTGTTGTGGTACCATAACAACAGAGCTTCTCTCTCCACACACACAGATTAAAAGACAGACTTTGTTTGCCCATTTCATTATAAATTAATAAATAATTAATATCTGTACAGTTGTGTTCTGTCTCCACTCATCTTCTTTTGTTCGTCTCTTTCAGCCCGGGACGCTCACCTATCTCCTTTGACCATGAGATTGTTATGATGAACCATGTGTACAAGGAGCGGTTCCCCAAGGTTTGTCCTGCACACACACACCTGTACAAAGTCAGTATAACATACTGTGGGTCTAAAAGGAAAAGACAGGACAGTGGAGGTAATGACCAAATCAAAATCCAGACTCAGGTCACAGAAATATCACTGTAGTAACTGTAGCTGTTTGTCTGCATTGCTAATGTAGTGCACTAGTGCGTGGACTGTATGATCTCAGGCCTGTATATGTTGACATATGCAGACTGTCTCATATTCTTTTCTGAATAATTAAATGTTTAATTTACTCCTAAATGTGCTCTCATTATGTGCACATGTATTTTTTTGGTCACGTACTGTGTGCCTCTCTGTGTGTCTGGTATGTGCGTACCTCTTCTGTGACTCATCCCTCTCACCCCCACTGCTCCCCTCTCCTCAGGCGACTGCTCAAATGGAGGAGCGACTGGCTGAGCTGCTCTCCTCCTCGGCCCCGGAGAAGGTCTGCCCGCTGGCCGACGGCGTCCTGAGCTTCATCCACCATCAGCTGATAGAGCTGTCCAGAGACTGCCTGGAGAAAAGCAGAGAGGGCCTCATCACTTCCCGCTACTTCTACGAGCTCCAGGAGAACCTGGAGAAGCTGCTGCAAGATGTAAGTCCAACAACAGTTTATTCAATGTCGTGCAAAAAGCAGCTTTTACCTCCACCTCAGTAATTCTCTTACAAACCAAAAGCCTCTTAAAAGTAAGTCTATAAGAGTACGAAACATTATTCTTGCTGTAAGATAGGAATTCAGTTGTACTCGTGGTGACTTCATAAGAAAACAATTCTAAAAATATATTGTTTCAAATTAAAATAAAGAACAGTAACAGCCTTTAAAACTTATTTACATAGCAGTATTATAGCATAAGGGCCATCAGACGCACATGCATTAAAAAAGACTTAAACAATAAATATCTGGATATGATGAATATGAAACAAAAAATGCTCCTCATCAGTTTGGATAATATCTATCTCTCTATGAGCCTTTGTCATCCTCTCACCAGGACCCTGAAATCTGTAAACCTGAAGAAAATTTATTCAGTATAATAACAACAGTATTATCCTGCCATCAGTAATGTTAGTGGTTACACCTCCTGAAATCACTGCCACTTACTGTGAGAGGCACTTTTGTTGATGCTGTATCAACTCTTCATACACAGGTGAGGGCACATTTTAATTAAAATGGTTAGGAGCAAATATAATCTTTGTTTTGCAGCTTCCACTGCTTCCTAATTATTTCCTAGAAATGAACTATGGAGCTGTTAATTCATGGACAGCTTCCTGGAAAGCATTGTGCATTCTGCTGTTACAGAGAAAATGGCAACAGAAGTGTTCTGGTAAAGCTCCAATTAATTAATTCCAACTTCACTTTCAAAACCTCTTTTAATCAGACATGTCAGCTAAACATGTAAATGTGTGACATTTGGCAAACAAATGATTAAACATTATATGAAGAACAGGTAATACATAGCAGGTTGTAAAAACAACTGACTGTAACTGACCGACTGTAAACAGCTCAAACGTGGTCTTGTTTTATGCTGCAGTAGGATCCAGGTCAATTATATAACAACATATCACAACAGTATCACCAGTGTCACTTCATATATTAAGGGAAAACGGTCAGTATCTTCCTGTTGCTGTCAGCCGGTATAGGACCTGGATCACACAACCTCCCCCAATGATGACGACCTACAAAAGGTGTCACGTTAAAATAACTTTGTTGTGGAGTTTTGATGAAGACATCACAGCTGCAGCACCTTCCCAGTCACGCTCAGTTAACCGTGGAACAACTCACAGCATGACGCGGTCCTTCGGCCACTCATCATGGGCACAACCACTACATGATGTCATGTGTGTAAACCCTCCCTCATGGTGCACACATTCCTTTACACACACACAGACACACACCTGCTGTTTACTGACAAACAATTGTGACTGGCTTATCGCAGCACTCAGCGGTGTGATCGCTCCGTGTGTTTAAATGCATTTATTTCTAACATAAGTATATTTACATGTGTGTGCCAGTGGTGGCATCTCTATTAGCTCAGTTTTGCAGTGCCGGGGGGGTGACATTATGGCTCCCACTGGCCTCGTATTGACCTTCTGTTCTACTGGGACACACACACACACACACACACACACACACACACACACAAACCCTTCTCGATTTTAATTTCACACTTCAGCAGTCACTGGGGGCTGACGGATGACTCTCCCAGACGAACAGGAGGGGGGGAAGGAGGTGCGTTCGGAGGCTTTTGGGATGGGCGGGAATTCAAGAGTATTCCTCTGCTTGTGATTGGCTGGGGGGGGCTCACAGAGGGGGAGGTGGATGTGTGTGTGCATGAATCCTGTTTGAATGCTTTTGGAGGGTGTGAGGGACTTGAACACATCTGGAGAAGCTTCAGACGCCACAGCTGCAGTGCGGGTGGATGGTGACATCACTAATTAGGCTAAATTAGGCTTTCTTTTTTTGGGGGACGGGAGGCCAAGTGCGGCAGCAGGTGGAGCAGACCTTCAGAGCAGAGTATGGGGCCATGAGCAGGTGGATGGAGGTGTGAAAACAGCCTCCATCCCTGCAGTGATTCTGGAAATCGTTCTTTGTTTATTTGTCGGAAGAGATGTCTGGAATCTCGTGGCAGAGGAGGCTGGAGGAGGAGGAGGGGCTGGAGGAGGTGATGAGGAGGAGCGAGTGGAAGGTGTTCGCTCACAGCTGGGAGGAGGAGGCGGATGCAGACTTTGCAGTTGAGTCAATTTTGGTTTGATCCGGTCGAGCTTAATTGACACTTGAAACGAGATGAGAGCCGCCGTTTGTCTGACGTTAAGAAGGACAGATTCAAACACGGTAGCTCGAGATACTGTTCCATAAAAAAATAAGGTTTATTAGTTACACCAAGCTACAAGTCACGTGTCAGTTTGACTGTATGGTCATTTTATTGTAGCTTGTTCAGCTTTTTCTGGGGATTTTAACTTTGTGTCACTGATTTATTCTGTGCTTGTAGTATCAATTTGTCCTGCAGGAAATTGAGCGCTGATGTGTTGCATTCTCTGCTTTGCTGTTACTTTTGTGAAACGGCATAAATGAAGTGTTAAAGCCACGAGACACTGGGCTTGTCAGCATATTAGCCTTTGTTGCTGTTTAAGTTTAAAGGCTCAGTTCACCCAAACAACAAGAAAAAAAACAGACAGTATTTAGTTATGTTATTGGAACTTCTTGTTTTTTGCAAAACAGATTAAAATTAGTTTTTAATGAGATTTACTGACTGAAGTTTAACCGACCAGCTATATGTACATTCTTTGGTGATGTAGTTTAAATAACTGAAAAAATGACTTTGCATTGATGCCAAAGTCTTATAACTCAAGAAACAATAAGATATAACCTGTGTAAATTATTTGGGTGAAATGTGCCTTTAACTGAACTCTTTATTTTTTGTCGTCTTTATCCTAAACCTCACTTCAGTCTAAGCCAGTCAAAAGTAAAACCTCGTCTTGGTTGTGTTATTTCAGGTTTGTGAGTTGTAAAATATTCATCAGGCGTCACACTTCTTCATCGTCCGTCACTTCTCATTTAATTTAACCTCAGTTGTGTTTTCACTGAATAAAACCATTATACACTGAAACTTCTCAGTTTTTGTAAGTCCACCTTCTTTGACCGTTTATGTGTCTTAGTCCTTTGCCCTTGTCCTACTTGCTTATCCATTCCTTTATTCATTCCTCTCCTTGTGTCATGACCCCATTACAGAACTCACAGGAGGCCGACTCACCTCTCCTCCTCCTTTCCTCCTCTGCTCCTGGTCTTTTATCTCTCCTCCACCTTTACCCCTCTCCTGTCCATACCTCTCTTCACCTCTACCTCTTCCTCTCTCATCCATCCCTGTCATGGGCCCTTAGTGACCTGCCAGGCGGTCACCATGGTAACCCACATCCAGGGCAGGAACCCCTGGGAGACCTCGTTGGACTCCCGGGGGTCACCTGAGAGCAGAGGGGAAAGCAGAGTGCTAACTCAGATCTGGTGATCTGTCACTGAGAGAGGACTGCTCACATGTCAGGTCTCAGATACAGCTGCAAACATGTGGTTTTCATTGACTTTCAGGTGGAACGTTGGACAGAACTGATGTATAATAGGCTGGATGGCTATAGGCTTGTAATGCAACATCTAGTAGACGATCACGTCAGTGTGGAATCATGAGCATGAAATATTTCCATCTGTCACCTGATAAAAACCATCAAGCAACTTTAAAACTAAACCTGCTGTACTGTCATTTTCATTAAACTCTATAAGGATAGAAGCATAAAGGTTTATAGACGATTCTGTTTCCTGAAATATGCAGCATGCATTGTTTGATCTATTTGAATAAAAAGACAAACACAAACACTTACCGTTACTTATAGTACTGCTAACACGTATGTGCTGTACAATCCATCTCCACCACTGTAGGCTTTACAGCTTCTCTTTACCTCAGACTAAGTCACTTTTGTTTAGATGAAATCCCTGAGATCTGAGAACCTGAAGTAGACATAGACCCCAGTTGTAGCTTTGAGTTAATCAGAAACAATGTTGATTGATGAATTGGTAATGAAACATTTAATCAGCTGCTCAGCAGTCACAGTTTGTCCCAGTTTAAGAGTATTGTAGTTATTAGAATTTAGAAAAGCTCAAAATATCTCGACTCTTTGATTAGTTTCGTGATCAGAAAGGACCACTGCAGAGAGAAAGCAGGAAAAAACAGACTTTAGAGAATCAACTACTACTATAGTGCAGTGAAATACACTAAATTAACTAGTTATTTATCTTTTAACAATTTTCTTTAAACACTGAACATGCACGCTAATAAAATATATCTGTGACAAACTAAGATCTATAGACCAAGTCATACAGTGCACAGATGCATTCAAGCACACTTTGGATAGTTTGTACCCACCAGGGAATGTCTTTCACGTTAGACATGTCTCGCACACAGTGACTGGTTAATTAGCCGCTGCACAGTGGGAGTGTGTCCCTCAGCTGTCCATTACTCACTGATCACTGGCCTGTACGGTCACCTCACACATGCATTCAGTCTCCTTCACGTTTACATATACACAGACTAATACATATTTAGCGTGCAGATACAGTACATAGACTCCCCCCCCAGGTTTCATTACAGTTATAAATAATTCAGTGCAGGCTCTGCACACCCCGGGGCTTTCTGCATGTGTCACCACAGCTCTGTTAGACAAACGGCAACGAGTCGCCCGCGCTTTGTTTATGACCACCTCCTCTCTGTTAGCGTGCCTGACACACACATTATAAATACATACATGCTGCATTCATAAATACACACACACTCTCGTGAGAATGAAACATGCTTTACAGTGGGTGGTTTGTAATTGTTACACACACACACACACGTTCTTCACTTCCACCCCGTTTCTTTCCCCGGATCACTGTTTGCTCCAGATGTGTCTCCAGTCAGTTGTAGTGGATTGCTGGGTAAATTGCTCTGTCTCCACTCTGACAGACATTTTACGGTGGATATCAGGGAGCAAGGCGGAGGTCGTTCTGATTTAGATTACCTCTCAGGTGTTGCTGAGGGAAGGACGCTGTCGTCTGGTTGTCCTCAAACTGCAAGTTCTGCCTTGTTTGTGAAGGACAAACACAATACGAGACATTTTCTGCACAGCCTCAAGGTCATAGGAAGGATTCAGAATGCTGAATTATTTAAATATAATTAAAAATAATGAATAGATATGATGAAGGATTCATCTTCTTCCAGACACAGCCATTTGAAAATAAAGATTGAAATGAAAGCTGTTTTCTCATGCTGCTGTGCTAACTGTCCTCCTGCTGTTTTATTGCATGTTTGTGTACAGGCTCACGAGCGCTCAGAGAGTGTGGAGGTTACCTTCGTCACACAGCTCGTCAAGAAGCTGATGATCATCATCGCCCGGCCTGCACGCCTGCTGGAGTGCCTGGTAAGAAAAACTCAAAGACAGAACAGTGATTGACATCCTGTACTGACTGATGGACAGTTGACAGGTTGATAAAAATATAGCATAAAAGGGAAACTGGTGCAATTTGTGGTCGTACACTTCACTTCATGACATCATAATTCAATATTGACTAAATCCTTCAATTCACATCAAATACTTTATTCTTCAAGGAGCAATTCAAGACAGGCAGGCACGCATAAACTTTATGTTCACAATAAAATATAAATGAAACGCTACAAATGATCAATAATACTGTAGTAAAAAATACTAATATACAAATACATGAGTCAGTTTACTGACTCTGAGTAATCTCAGTGAGGTTCCTGATTAAAAATAAACATTTAAAGAAGTACATTTCCTTTTTTATTAATCTACTCCGGTGCATTTCCGAGGGACGTCATCTTTACTGCACCATATTTCTTTGTGTTAATGATGTGAATCACACTTAATCAGATTATAAAATATAAAGCTAGTTACACCGTACATTAAAGTTCTAGCAGAATATAAGGAAATTAAACTGAGTTCCACCTCTGGCAGTGTCAACAATCGAATAATAAAAACCCAGTGATATTAGAATATATAATTACACCCACAAGAGATATTTATGATGGGAGATGTTGCATCTAAGACAAAACTTACAGAAAATCACATTAAAGCAAATTACAGAAGTCTAACTTAAACAACAACAAAGGAAAAGAAAAGGAAACACAAGTAAACGTGTCACAGACTGTTTCTTATCCTGTTTTCTTTAGGATTTGAATCAGCTTTGTTCTGGTTGGTTATCCTCAGCAGCTGTAGAGTAGTTTTTAATCACACTGCTGCACAGTGGTGTAAACTTGTGTTGCATGCTGTAATTTATGGGCAGGATTAACTAGAGTATCTTTTTATGTCTTTAATAAACAAGCTTCCTGCATCTCTGTGTGAAATGATCTAACCACAGCAGTTCATCTAAAACTTCCTCTGAGTGTTTTAAATCAGATTAATGTACATGCACACAGGCATACACATTAGCGCCCCTCAGCTAGCAGGGCAGCACTTCAGATGTAGATCACTGAGACTTCTTTATCATCCTCGGATATCATCCTCTTCGTTGGCTCTTCCGCTCAGGGCTCGATCAGTTTGGGTGAAAATGGAGCGAAAACTGCTCCTAAACAGGAAAAGTGAACCGTGGAGAAAGGAGGGAGAAAGTGAAGACAGCAGAAGAGATGAAGACAGAAAGGAGTGGAGGAGACAGAGGGATAATTGGAGGGGCAGTGGAGGGTGAGGAGGAGAGGGAGAAGAGAGGAGGGGAGGCTGGCCCGGTGCTCATGTTGATAGCTTTGACTAATCACATGCAGCAGAAGCTATGACACCGTACAGGATGGGTTTTTACGAATGGAAGCACGCAGATAGAAGAGGGGGGAGGAGCTATGTGTTTACATGTATTCTGTACCTGATGTGTGTGCAGAAGTGGGGGTGGAACAGCAGGAGGCTGTATGTTCTCTCTGTCTTTGTCAGGAGACACAAGACAAATACTCAGGCGTTAAGACAACAGAAACCTTCATCCTCTCAAACCACGTCTTCACTCTGCAGCTGGAGTAGAAGATTATTAGTTTATTATCTGATCAGAAAAGCTGTTTTATTGTGGGACGTTCCAGTCTGTGAGCATCACAAGCTGATCAACAGGATGGCAGTAGTGATAATAAAAATGTTCCTTCAATATCTTTCACTATCAGAACATCCTAACAGCTGCCATCATGAGCTATTAAACCTCTGTAGATGATCTAAAATGCAACAGCATGTCGACACATCAAACCACTGTTCATCCCTCTGTACTAACATCCAGTGGCTGCACCACACAAAGATTTGAAGCTTTTCATGGTGGTAAACAGGTGACTTAACTATTTCTGCTCAGTAGTCAAAAATCTGTTGAGGACAGACCTCTCCCACCACTTCCTAAAAGAAAAAAAAATATTGGGCTCTTATATTTCTCATATCTCTCAAAACACACATTTCATCTCGTGGCATTTTATTCCAAGCGTCTTCTCTGTGAATTAGTTGTTTTGCTTGCTGTCACTTTGTGAAACAGCTTCTGCCAGATGAATGAATGAAATCTTATATTTTACTAACTCAAATCGTTCTCACCTCTCTTCGCGGTCTCCGTTGCAGGAGTTTGATCCTGAGGAATTCTACCACTTGTTGGAAGCAGCAGAGGGCCATGCCAAGGAGGGCCAGGGCATCAAGTCCGACATCCCCAGATACATCATCAGCCAGCTGGGCCTCACCAGGGACCCCCTGGAGGGTAAAACCATCTCAGATTCAACATTTTATTTTATTGCATCTGTAGTGAGATCAGACGAGCAGCTGCAGCATCGTTTGTGCAGCATTACATACATCTGCTTAAAATATTTTTACTTTATTCTGGTGATTTGTCCTGGAACAGTTCAGTTCGGTAACCGATACTCGTGTCTCTATAGAAATGGCCCAGTTGAGCAGCTATGACAGCGGGAACCCAGAAACCCCTGAGACTGATGACTCAGTGGATGTGAGTAGATAACCAGAAATGAAATTTCTGTGCACATGCCGTCTGTCACCAGCTATACCAATTTATAAACCTAAACTGAAATGATTAAAATAAAGGCCTGATAGAATACTTTTCTCAGTCCTGTTGCCTCTTGAATGATAAGAATTTGTTTGTCTTCTTGCAGAGTCGAGGGACCACAGTCCCAGCTGCACCACCACAGACTAAAACCAAAACACCTCGAGAAGAAGACTTTGAAAACATCAAGCTCATCAGTAACGGAGCCTATGGGTACTGCAGCGTTTAACATATTAACATTTTCATTTCAACGCCTGTGCAGTGTTATTCATTAAAATACTCTGAGAGGAAGGAAAACCTCTAAATACTCTCTGGTTTCTTGTTGTAGCGCTGTGTTTCTGGTGCGTCACAAAGAGACCCGGCAGCGTTTCGCCATGAAGAAGATCAACAAACAGAACCTGATTCTGAGGAACCAGATCCAGCAGGCCTTTGTGGAACGAGACATCCTGACGTTTGCTGAGAACCCGTTTGTCGTCTCCATGTTCTGTTCTTTTGAGACCAGGAGGCACCTCTGCATGGTGATGGAGTATGTGGAGGGTAAGTTCTTTGTTGTTAGTGTATTACTAGCAGTGCTGGTCGTGTTGTGTTCTCTGAGTTATCACTGTCACCTGTAGGTGGAGACTGTGCCACGCTGCTGAAGAATATCGGAGCCCTGCCGGTCGATATGGCTCGTATGTACTTTGCAGAGACCGTCCTCGCATTAGAGTATCTTCACAATTATGGCATCGTCCACAGAGACCTCAAACCAGACAAGTGAGACACACACATACACATATCTGCGCTTGTTATTGTACTGATGTTCGTTTCATCCAGTTAAGCAGCCTTTTGGATGAAACTTTTCATCTTTCTTGTCCTGCAGTCTTCTCATCACTTCGATGGGACACATCAAGCTGACGGACTTCGGGCTGTCGAAGATCGGTTTGATGAGTTTGACGACAAACCTTTACGAAGGACACATAGAGAAAGATACCAGAGAATTCCTGGATAAGCAGGTACCACCTGTTATTGATGGTGGTTTTGTGACCCACATTTATGGAGATTCTGGTTTGGCCACACGTTTTTCTTTTAGCTACTACTACTGCAGGATGTTTGCCATGCACTTGCTAAAACGTTTAATCATGTTGTGTCTGGAAAATTAATTCAGCTCCACATGTTTTTGCTTTATGTTGATATTTGATAAAATTACAGAATGGTGAAAATACCACTTTTTTCATGTCCTGTGCTGATTTTCCGTGTGTTGATGCTTCTTCAGGTGTGTGGCACTCCAGAGTACATCGCCCCAGAGGTGATCCTCCGTCAGGGCTACGGGAAGCCGGTGGACTGGTGGGCGATGGGAGTCATCCTGTACGAGTTCTTGGTGGGCTGCGCTCCCTTCTTCGGAGACACGCCAGAGGAACTGTTTGGTCAGGTCATCAGTGGTGAGTACACTGTGCTTCACCAGCTGTCACAACATTTCACTTTGGTGATCTGTAAAAAGTGCATCGGTGGCAAACAGTGGTACAGTTCTAACAACGTTAGAACAGCGAACCTTGAAATCCACTGGAAGATAACACTAGTTAACTTTATAAAGCCCTGTTCTGCAAACTAAACATAAATGATAGACAAAGAGAGTAAGACTGGAACTGAACCAAAGTTTACTTTACTTGAAGCGAGTCTGTGGAGACAGAAACACTTAAAAATGGATGTTGTCTAGTTCCTGTTCTTCAATAAAGATGCTGTTGTGTTTGTATTTGATGGTGAATGTTTAATGTTTGAGCCTGAGGGCGAGCAGGAGAGAGAACAGCAGACCTGATGAAATCATCAGAAATGGACAGGAACAGATGTTACTGTACAGTAGAGAAGCACACACGCGACTCACAAGGAATAAAATCGATTGTGATTTTTCATCTGCTTTCTTCTCTCCTTTGAATTCTATTTGATGTACGAAGACGAGTCAATGATCATAAACCCGTATTGATCCCTGTGTGTCTCTTTTATGACTGTCTGAATCTGTCTTTCTATATTGACGCAGTGTGGTGATAAAGAACTGAAACCTGCTTGTGCCTCGAATGTGTTCTGTATTTTTATCTGTCTACAGTGTGTTTGTCAAGCTGCATTGTGCAGGGTAGTACATTTTTAGCTCTGGGACTCTGAGATAGTGTCTGAGGATTCTAAGTCAAAGAAATGGTCAAGAACAAATAACTGAAACTGCAGCAAGACTAATTTCCACAGAGAAACAACATATTGGTGAGAAGATGTGGTAAATTAAAACGTGATATTTCCGTGTAGACATTCTGTCTAGTAGTTGACCGTGAAGGTTTAAGACTTAAGCATCATTTCTGAGTATGACAAAAACAGGATGTACACAAGCCATACTTCATTGAGTTATTTGGAGTGCAGAGAGGGATTTGTACCAACATACTGCATGCACCCTCTTTAAGTATAATCTCCAAATTAAGTGGTTTACCAACTTCTCTTGTCATGTCAGACAAAGTTACAACTCCTACATTACATTCTCAGAAAACTATGGCCAAAGTGAGAGCTACTGTACGTCCTATTCAATTGTCCTTTAACTCTTAATAAAGCAAAGTAAACATCTGAGCATTACCCCTTGTGTTGTATTAGATGAGATTATGTGGCCAGAGGAGGATGAAGCTCTGCCTCAGGAGGCTCAGGACCTCATCTCCAAACTGCTGAGACAAAACCCTCTGGAGCGACTGGGCACAGGTAAAACATACGTTCACCTTTTTTTCTGTCACCATTTGATACCATAGTTACCAGCGTCTGTCTCTGTCTGTTTCCTCTTCTGTTACGTCACTTTTCACGCTCTCCACCTTCTCTGTTTCTGGCCTCTCCACAGGAAGTGCCTATGAGGTGAAGCAGCACCCGTTCTTCACAGAGCTGGACTGGAACAGCCTCCTGAGACAGAAAGCAGAATTCATCCCCCAGCTGGAGTCTGAGGACGACACCAGCTACTTTGACAGTATGTCTCCGACTTGGGTGATAGACCTATGTTACCTGCGTGACCTGTAACCAACATAAAACCTAATGATTTTGTTCCTCCCAGCTCGATCTGATCGGTACCACCACGTGGATTCAGAGGAAGAAGACGACACCAATGATGATGAACACGTGGAGATTCGGCAGTTCTCCTCCTGCTCGCCTCGATTCAGCAAGGTACACGCTGATACGAGTATTTTGTGTATATATAAGACAAGTCAATCCTATGATTCCTGCTGAGTGTTATTTTATGTAGATTAAAATAATAAATAATTAAATTAATAAAAAATAATTAACAGAATACTGAAACGTTTGATGCTTATATTCTTATAGCAAAATAACAACTTGAGGTTTACTAGGAGTGGTAGAAAATTTTAGCCCTAAATGTGAAGTCCCAGATCAAATTTGGTTAGTGTAAGGGTGTAAGTTGACCTCAGAGTGTGTGGTGTGCAGGTTTACAGCAGCATGGAGCGTCTGTCCCTGCACGAGGAGAAAAGGACTCCTCCTCCCACCAAACGCAGCCTCAGTGAGGAAGGAGGAGATCGCGTTGACAGCCTGAGTGGACTCAAATCCAGAGATCGATCTTGGCTGGTGGGATCACCAGAGATGTGAGTTCTGACAGATGCAGTAATTCATGGGATTTGTCACTTAAAATCTTTCAGGCTTTAAAAATAATCTGGGTTATTTTTTGGTTCTAGAGAACCGTACCTGTATGTGACAATTTTGCAGCCTCTGAACTTTCCTCACCTTTCCCCCTCCAGACTGCGGAAGCGCCTGTCAGTCTCAGAGTCGTCCCACACGGAGAGCGACTCAAGCCCACCTCTGACGGTCCGCAGACGCTGCTGCTCTGCCATCATCGAGATGCCACGCTTTGCCATCTCCTCTGAAGAGGAAGGAGGCCAAGGTAAATATTCACTGAGAGAAAGAAACTTTTCAGGTCTTTCAGATTAACCCAGACTAGTGGATGTAATAAAAGAGAATTGTTGATGCTGATGTAGGGAATAAATGCCTTGCATGTTGAGCTTCTGAATAAAATAAAAGGTGTAGATCTTGGGCGTAACTCAGCTTTTTCCTTTACCTCTTAGGTTTGGCTGGAAGTCGTAAGAGTCCGAGCCTGCTCGGTCCGAGTGCAGTGAGGGGTCCACGGAGTGATGAGCTCCCCCTCGCCATCCCAGAGATCCCAGTGGAGAGAGAGCTTAAGCTGGACGAGTCTCCCACCACCCCAAGCTCCACCTCCAGCCAGCTGAGCAAGGCCACACTCACACGTCAGTA
Source organism: Ctenopoma multispine (assembly GCA_034779795.1). Taxonomy (NCBI): domain Eukaryota; kingdom Metazoa; phylum Chordata; class Actinopteri; order Anabantiformes; family Anabantidae; genus Ctenopoma; species Ctenopoma multispine. The sequence continues at coordinate 23,271,272 of JAUYWH010000020.1, read as the reverse complement.
CAAACACAGCAGGGTGGATTTTTAAAGCAGTGACGTTCTCGTGTTGATAAATGTTTCATGGTTAAAAACAGCAGCACTCTTGTTTCAGGGTGTCTACAGGCAGAAAAGTGAATTCCATCTTAAATGTTTTTACATTTACACCACTGACACCATCGGGCTTCTGTTCTTTTATTCCTGCATTCTCCTCTGCCAATGCAGCCGGCAGCTCAGGCGACGTGTCTGACCGGCCTAATGGCAGCAGCGGTGGCACGGGTGGAGCTGCAAAAGGTGCAGCAGACAGCGACTCTCCATCAACTCCGAAGGCCATCAGTGACCTGGCTGCTCGCAGGGCTCGCCATCGGCTGCTTTCAGGAGACACAGAAAAACATACGGCAGCGCCGAGCTCCAGACCACTGAACAAGGTCATCAAGTCGGCTTCTGCCACCACCCTGTCCCTGATGATCCCGTCAGGTCGGTGTATCAGTCTGTTAACCACCAGTGTCTGTCGACGTGGAAATAACGATAACATTAGAATAATAGTGATGAGTATATATTTAATGTGGCTGTAATAGAACTCGTGTTTGTCTCCTGTCTGTCCTTAGACCACCACGGAGCCTCCCCATTAGCAAGCCCCATGTCACCCCACTCGTTATCGTCCAATCCGTCATCGCGAGACTCTTCCCCGAGCCGAGACCTGTCCCCAGCCGTGAGCAGCGTCAAGCCCGCCATCATCATCCACAGAGCGGGAAAGAAGTACGGCTTCACTCTCAGAGCCATCCGGGTCTACATGGGAGACTCTGACATCTACACGGTGCATCACATGGTCTGGGTGAGTCCACATTGTAGGTGTAGTCACGTGTTGTCTTTGAAACCTAAACTAATAAAGTGTAGGATTTATTATTACTCGTGTTTTTGATTCAGTGTGTCAGTGTCAGTGTGGCTGCAGTGGTCTGGTTGTTAACAGAAGATGGCAGTAAACAACAATAGAACTCACTCCTTCCATTTCACCTCATCTCCTCCCTCTCTCTCTCTCTGCTTGTTCTCAGCATGTGGAGGGGGGAGGCCCAGCCCATGAGGCGGGGCTGAGGGAGGGCGACCTGATCACCCATGTCAACGGAGAGCCCGTCCACGGTCTGGTTCACACTGAGGTGGTGGAGCTCATACTGAAGGTACAAACATAGAATTCACTCAGTTGTACTTTTTTACATTTAATTAAATCACTCCTTATATCCCCCCCCCCCCCCTTAATGAAACGTACACAAAAATGATATAAATCTATATTTAATGTCCGATACTGTGTTTGTCTCTCAGAGCGGCGCCAAAGTGTCCATCTCCGCCACCCCATTTGAGAACACGTCCATCAAAGTCGGACCCGCCCGAAAAACAAGCCACAAATCGAAGATGGCTCGACGCAACAAGAAGACCAAGAACAAGGAGGGACAAGACAGGTGGGACACACACGTGTCATATCAAACGTCACTTTGTGTGTCTTAAAAAACGTGTGAAGTTGCTGAGCGAGTCATTTCCTCTCTCTCACAGTAAGAAGAGGACATCTCTGTTCAGGAAGATCACAAAGCAGGCGTCTCTGCTCCACACCAGCCGCAGCCTTTCCTCTCTAAACCGCTCGCTGTCCTCTGGGGAGAGTGGACCTGGTTCGCCAACACACAATCTGTCACCACGGAGCCCAACACAGGGCTACAGGTCCATACCAGACTCCGCCCACTCAGGTGAGAGACACACTGGAATAATATCCTGTCAGCAGCTGAATAAAATGTGACTGTATATAATGTAACTTTCCACTTTCCCTCTCACCTCCTCAGTTGGGGGAAACTCATCTCAGAGCAGCTCCCCCAGCTCCAGCGTCCCAAACTCCCCGGCGAGCTCCGGCCACATCCGCCCCAGCTCCCTGCACGGCCTCGCCCCAAAACTCCAGCGCCAGTACCGTTCTCCACGACGCAAGTCTGCCGGCAACATCCCCCTCTCCCCTCTGGCCCGCACACCTTCACCCACGCCTCAGAGCAGCTCACCTCAGCGCTCTCCCTCCCCGCTGCCCAGCCACGCTCTAGGACAGGCCGCCGTGGGCCAGTCATTCCCTGTGAAGCTCCACTCCTCCCCACCTCTGGTGAGGCAGATATCCAGACCTAAGAGTGCAGAGCCTCCTCGTTCACCTCTCCTCAAGAGGGTGCAGTCTGCCGAGAAACTCGCTGCCTCCCTCTCTAACTCCCCCTCGTCCACGTCTGGGCTCGCAGCAGCAGGGGAAAAGAAGCTGGCAGTGGGGGCAGCTGTCGGGAGTCGTAAGCACAGTCTGGACATCTCACATTCAGAGTTTAAGAAGGAGATTCTGCAGAGGGAGCCGAGCCTTCAGAGCCTTCAGGTACGAATCTCACACATTAATAATAAACCACAACTAAAATATGTTTCACTGACCACAAAGTTTTATTTGTTGAACTCCACATCTACTTAAACAAGTGTGTTAACCTATGTGCCGCTGCTCACTCCTATTATCTTTGCCTCCCCCTGACCTTCAGGAGTCAGCCAGTGAGGGTCTGCTGTCCTCAGCAGGACGCGGCGTGGAGAAAGGCAGCCTGCAGAAACACTCCTCCTCATCTAGAAAGTTGGGACGTCAGGAAGGGGACGGCGCCCTCGGCGCTGTATCCGGCTCACTGGGTCTGGGCCCCGGGAAGAGTAAGCTGAAGGACAAACTGTCCGCCATCCGGCAGGACCGAGCGGAACGGAGGGAATCACTGCAGAAGCAAGATGCCATCCACGAGGTCGATTCATCCGAGGACGAGACAGATGAGGGCTCAGAGGACAGCCAGGACGGGCGCAGGGGGGCAACCTTCACCCCTCCTCCCCTGCTGAGGCCCACCACAGTGAGAACGGGCCCTGGAGGCACTCTGCCGTCCCTCTGCCTCTCCCCCTGTACTCCCCACGCCACATTCACCCACACAGGGTCCTCACAGATAGGCAGGCCTTCTCCCTCACACACCCTCCCCTCCGTTACAGAAAAGTCTGCACAGAGTCCGTCGTCTCTGGGAGTAAAAGAGGGGAGTTCTACCTCCTTAACAGAGGATGGTGCAAGACAAGAGAGGAAGGTTCTTGAGCCAAGCGGTACCACCAAACCCACTCAGGGTCCCCTTCCCTTCTCCACTCCAGGCAGTGCATTCATCTCAGTTAGCAAGGACACTTTCCTCAAGCCAACTCCTCCACAAGATTTAAAGAGCCTCAAGGGGAAGACTGGGCCATCAGAGCCCATAGCAGAGGATCATACCCTCGAAAGCCCTAGAACCACTGCCCTACCTACAATGAGCACTACAAGTACCCCAGACTCCCGAACCACCACGAGTACTACAGACTGTCGAACCACTGACGGCCGAGAGACTCCCCGCACCTCCTCCTCCTCTCCAGGTATCCCAAAAGAGAAGAAGGAGGCCGACAACCGGAGACTATGTGCCGCTGCTGCTGCTGCAAGTCTGAGTGTGTCGTCTTCACCCAATTCTAGCTCCAACTCGAGCTCCAGCTCCCCAGTTCCACTCTCTGAGAGTGGGGTAGACAGAGTTGTGTCTCAGCTTGCAACAGTAGCTAAAAGCGTTCTTGGTCCCATCAAACTCAGCAGTGCTCCAGACAAGAGCGTGAAGGACCAGAAACCATCCAGAGGTGGAACCCCAGAAGTTCCTCGTACTGACGCCCTCTCGTTCCACTCTAAACAGGTCGCGGCCCCTCATCTATCTCCGACCAGACAGAAAACTGAGCGAGTTGCCTCTCCAACAACCTCACAGAGACCGGCGAGATCTTCAACCCAGAAAGACTCTGCATCACCGGCACCACCATCCCGCAAGGACGTCCCAGAAAGGCCCTCATCAGGGTCTGTCGATGGAGAGAATGCTGCCGCCTCTGCATCCGTACAGCGGCTCGGTGCAGCAGCTCAGGCCACCCTCAACACAAGCCCCCCCGTCTCTGCAGCATCTGAGCCACAGCGCAAGCGGTCCGAACCCCACACAGCAACTGGCGCCAACGCCGTGTCTGCCTCCTCACAACAAGACAAAGCAACCAGCAAGAAGACGTAGCAGCAAACTGAAACGAACCACAACAAAATGTACAGATCACACCTCTCGGTGCTGACTCACACAAACATCTGCATGTTTGGAAGAAAAAGTATATTAGTAACTTTCCACTAATCTGAGACTTTCAAAGCCACAGAAAAGAGAGAGCTGACAGAAGCAGACGCAGGTGTGCTAGTTGTAATTCCATTCCTGCTGTTCTGTGCTCTTTATGTTTGTGTGAGTTATCGTGCTGTCCTGGCGCTTCAGTTGATGCTTTCAGACTAAATGCCACGAGGAGTCAGCGTTCTCTCTCCTTCTCAGAACATGTACGGGGACTAGAAATAAAGAGCCCAGTGGTCCACGCTCATACGGTTTTTAAATGTAGACACGTTTCTATTCACCTTTCTCAGTCTTTGTGTTTCTGTGCTGCCTCATTAACTTTCACCTACACGCATGTTCCTCACATCAGGACGTGCCAAACTCAACACCTCCCCTTCCCATTCTGCTTTGTCCTGGTGTCCCCCCAGCCATGAGTGTATCTCAGCAATAAAGTGCAGCTTAGATTTAGCAGTGTGTAAATGCATTACAGTGTTTTTAATAGGAGTAAATCAGCTCAGTCAATGTGCACTCAGCACCCAGCTAACTAGACCAAATTCAATTCTCCTCTCACTCTAGTCCCGGCTGATCTGACGCTGCAGGCCTGCAGCAGCAGAGATGTTTTCCCCGAACACTGACAGCAGGACGCCGCTGAACAGAGTTTTGTTAGTTCAGTCGAAGACGTCCAAGCACAGAGATAGTTTCACCACCATAACATCGAGCTGTGGTGAAGGTCAGATGTGTCGGACCACCACCTTTTTATTTCTAACCCGTCATTTTATTTGGTATCTGGACCAACTTGCTGTGTTTTAATGCCTATAATCCTGTAAAGTTATCTCACATTACTTTGGAAATGTGTGAGTGAGGGAGAGTGATTTGTTAATTTGTGCATGTTATCTATGTATACACACACACACACACACACACACACACATATAAATATATACATATATACATATATATATATATATATATATTTAAGAATATTTAAAGTTCTGTTGTGCATCTGTTTTATACACGAGTGTGTTTGTGTGTGTGTGCGTGTTTGATGACTAACTTTGGTCAGGACTCTCTCCTACCTGTGGATGTGTGCTGAGGACATCGAGACAAAAAAGACAAAAAAATCACTAAGGGATCCTGGAGCTCAGGTCTGCTGACGTTTCAGTAGGAAGAAACTAAAATGCACTGGGCCTGTTCAGCTCCTCCTGGTTTTTGTTCACTAAGCTCCCTCAGTGTTTGGTGTCTTTGCTGAGCTTGTGTCACTGTCGGAGAGATCAACACTGACTCTGGCGATTTCTGTATCATGTTTACATGTTGTTTGTGTTCATGTGTTTTTTGTTGTTTTTTCGTTAATGGAACTTGTTGCTTTTAACAATCAAACCTCCTCTGATAGGTCGGGATTATTCCCAACATGTGGGTGACTTTCTGTGGTAACGATGTGTCCTGTGATGAAGAGGTCAGCTGTGGTGGTGGAGGACGTTTAGAAAGGAGGAAGATTCAGCACGTGTGTGAAAATCATCTCTGCTCCTCGTGTTCGTTAATCGACGTGCAGCACGGCACATCAGGAGGTTGCCTATGAGTTAAATCTGCTGGATTCATTCACGACGTTTGAACTGAACAGTGTAGTTTTTGTTAGTTTATCGGCTGCAGTGACTCAACTTTGTGACCCGGTGGTACAAAAACTACATCGGAGCAGGGTGGCACAGAAAAAGTCGGACTAGTTTTTTAGTGCGAACACGGGCAAATGCAAAAGCACTGAAGATTTAGAGCAAGCAAGGACAGAATTACATTAAGTAAGCAACGTGTAGTGTTTGGTCAAACATTAGGACAGAAGGTCCATTTGTCTTCTTGCTCTGAGTTCTGATAGTTCGTGTTGTCTGCAGGAGCCTCGCTGGTGCAAAGGACAAACTGAAAAGATTCATTGTGCTTAAGTGCTCAAATTCAAACTGGTGGCACATAAAGTCTGAATGTATCTTAAGCTAAAGCTGAAACGTGAACAGGGCTTCAGTATTTTAAACCTTTGAGTTACACATAGACGTCATTTGTTGCATCGCACTGAGAAATCTCAGTTTAGAAAAGCCAAAGAAGTTCTTTTGAAGTGGCTCCACAAAGATTTTTCTTTATATTAAGAAGTGAATACTGGTATCGGCGCCTAAGAGATCACAAAAATACAGTTGGGCTCAACTCAAAACGTGTCACTTAATAATTAGTCCTTGTGTGCTTCAGTTCTGACTATTTTGTAAGAAGCTTAATGACAGCCGCATTAATTAAAATCTGAAATTTGGTTCTTTGTCAGTAGTTTTGTCACACACAAAAAAAATCTCTGTATCAGTTGGAGTTCTGAGCTGCGCTGATTTTCTGAAGGTAATTAGGAGCAGAGTGTGTTTGTGGGTAATCATGCACAATCCAGCCCATCTGCTCTCAGCTTGTCGTCCTTCTAACACTACATGAACAGCTGCCTCGCGCACACGCACACAGACACACACACACACACAGATCAATACTTGTGCCATCTGATCTAGTGGTGCCAGTTTCACCATCTCCACTGACAGTATGAACACACACACACACACCCCTTCTCCGGTGTGTAAAGATGATGGTGCAGCCATCTGCTGGAGACTGAGGCAAGTGTCAGTTTCCCCTGGTGGAGTCATTAATCTCCAGCCCTGAGCCTGTTGACCACACACACACACGCAGGGTCAGGTTGGCCAGCAGGAACGTTACCCAGCCTCCCCGAGGCTCGTCTGTCCTGTCCCGGCCCCGTCGGTTCAGCAGCTACGCTCTCAGCAGTATGTCCGACCTGCAGCCTGTGTTTACCCATTATGCACCTCTGCTGCTCTGAGGCCCACTGACCAGACACACGGCTGCAGACACTCATTAACGGAGGTCGCATTGTAATTGTCACCGGTTCTGAGAGCTGGTTAAATTAGCTGTGTGTTAGAGAAATGTTTCAGTGACTGCGTCTTCTACAGATTCATTACTTTGAGGAAAAATATAAAGAGATTCTTCTGAATTCAGTAAAGATGCTCAAGGTCTTAACAACACAAGCAGCAAGACATATCAGATAGTTTTATTAGCTCCAAACTAACTAAACATACACGAAATCCAGATTCTGGGTTCCAGGTGGATTCAGTGCATCAGTTCTTTCTGTTATCATGCAGTAGTTGTGTCAGCAGCAAACTTTGAGCATTGATCAAATGAGTATTTTGAAGTTTGTGATTTGAGGGTAACTTGTGGTTTTGTCAGAGTCTGAGCACGAGCCGGATCTGTCTCTGAGGCACATAGATGATTTAAACGTGACCTTGGCTATGACGAGGTGAAGCCTTATCACCACTAAACCCCCCCCCCATTACCATCCCATGAGATTCAGTGCTGTTTCAGTGTGCAGTCTGTTAAGCTTGTGTATGTGTCTGAGGAGGTTTGTCGCCGCTCGGTTGCGTAGCAGAAATGGACTTTTATGGACTTGATTCTTGCAGACGAGCAGTATTTCCAGCTGTGTATTGTGTGTTTGTCGTTTAAGGCTGATGAAGAGGAGGAGGAAGGTTCAGTTGTGCACCGTAAAAGCTTGAGAAAGACATTAAGAGAGAGAAAAACATTGCTAGAGTAAAACCAGTGCAATATCTTTTTATTTTTTATTGTGGTAAAAGCATGTTGTTGTCGATCTTACCTTACAACAATAATAAAGTTTTTTTTATGTACACCTCCGTGTCCTGTGTGCTGATTGTGTTTTATGACGTTTCTGCTTCCTCATCAGCCTTTATGTGGCACATGGTGCTTTTTACATTAGGGCCCCTGTTTTGGACAGAGGTTCCTGCTACCAAACTCACATAAAATCAGAAACCGTAAATGCTAACGGCCTCAGGTTTTAAGCTGGGCCCTGGGCTGCTGGGAAGTGCTGCACTGCAAAAAAAAAAAAAAGCTTTTCTTTTTGTCTGAGGTTGAGTGGCTAAAAGGAAATTCTGCTCTTATTGTGCGTCTTCTGGCAGCACTGCTGTCGATGATAAAGATTTCCTAGAACCATGAAGGGAACTGTCACCACCCTGTGCTTCACATGCTGAGTCATATTCTGATCACATCTGTGATCAGATGGTATCTGGACCAACTTGCTGTGTGTTTTAATGCCTGTGTGTATGAAGTTTGATTTTAGTCGTGGGATGAACATGATCCATGTGAGAGAAGATGTCAAATATTTTCACCAACATTTGTGAAGGGGGGGTCCATTGAAAACTGGTCCCATGCTCCTGCAGCGTAGTGAGGCCGGGGCACAAATCTCTGACATCTAAAAACCTGGAGCAATGAAGGCAGAGAACATGCGCAGATCACATCAGAGTGAAGAGGACGTGTGTGAGCTTTTTGTTCTCAGAAGCAGCATTTTCTCTTTTCTATGCAATCTGCTCCTCTCACTTCGTTCATCTCCTAAATGTGATGTTAAATTGACCCCCCCCCCCGCTCCTTGCCAGGCATTTGTTCTCATCACGCCCTGCTCTCCTCCGGGAGTTTGAGTGTGAGCAGAAAAGTGGCAGTAAATTATGTGTAAACTCATTTTCCCTGCAGTTGTGCGGGTTCTGCGTAAAGTGGCTTTATCCACTCAGTTAAGTTGTGCTCCTGCGGCACCGGGCTCCCTAATGGACCGATCAGCTGCTGGATGCGCGGCCGCTGTCTCTGCGGGAGATTTCAGGCGCCTTTAATGGTCTTGAGAGGCAGCTTCTGCGGGGTTTGCAGTGCACTTTACGGGGGTAATGGCTAATCTGTGCAGCGCCGCGGGCGGGGCCGCTGCGCTTCGGGGAAGAAGCGGCTCCATTAGTTTTTCTCCTGCTGCAGCTTCTCGCTCTTCCTGCCAATGGACTGCTGAGGTCAGAGGTCAGGGGTGATTTAAACGCCACCTATCGCTGCATTCTGCGATAATTGGGTCCCTCTTCCCCCCTTCTGCCTCACCCTCACCCTCATTCCTGTCTCGATTCCTTCCATCCATCCATGCGTCCACCGGGAGCTGTCAGAGCGGGCCAAGAGCGCAAGGCCTCTCTCAGTCTTCACTGGAGGTCCTGGGGGGGCGGTGGAGGTGCGCATGGTGGTGCTGAGGAGCTCTGACAGCAGCCATCACACACACACACGTTGAAAAACGCCGCGGCGGAGCAGTGACAGGCAGCCAGCGCCGGGGTGATGAATTGCCAGCTGCGCCTCGCTCTGACACGGCTCTACATGACCGGGCAAATTCATTCCAGGCTGCCGGGGAGAGATGGAGGGAGGAGGGAGGAGAGAGGAGGGCAGACAGGGGAAAGCGGACGGGAGGAAACAAGAGGCAAATATATTGACTTCCAGTGTTTGGAGTCGTCATCAGTCACAGAAGAAAACTGAAGCCTTCGCTCTCACTGTAGATGCGTCTTTGACCTTTGACCTCACACTGGACAGCGTCACAGCTAATGTGTGGGCTGCTTCATTATTACCCAGAATCCACTGCGTTTCTGTGCATTATAAATTAAAGGCAGATTACTAAAAACAAAGTGTCATTGGCAGGTGTGTAAAGAACCCTCCTCTCGGGGGGGGGGGGGGGGGGGGAAACCAACAAATT
>JAUYWH010000020.1:23250646-23260890 GCA_034779795.1 Ctenopoma multispine | reverse complement strand
CCCCCCCCCCCCCCCCCCGCCCCCCCCCCCCCCCCCCCCCCCCCCCCCCCCCCCCCCCCCCCCCCCCCCCCCCCCCCAAAGAACAAAGTGACTTCTGTTTTCAACTTCCTCATCACCGTTAATGAGCGGCGCCAAGCGCTTCAATCTGGCTCGTGATTGGTTGGGGCCTGGCAGAGAGAGATTACCTCCCATTACTCCCTGAGTTCTAATTGGTCTCTGTAGGTAGCAGGTGCCAGGTACTTAATGAGGCCTGTTGTGGCTGATGTATGGCTACTGTAACGTCTTTCCATGCCGCACTCGAGATGATGATGATGCCTGTGAGAGTAATAGTGCATGAAATAGCTGCCACTGCGAGGAGGCACCGAGACGGATCGTGGACGTTTCTGTTCACATCCACGTGTCTGTTGGTCCAACGTTTGTTCTTTGTTCAAAGTGTAAAAAACTGACAGAGATGAGGAGAAGTCCAGGATTTACCCCCGAGGACACTTTGTGAAGAAATGGTGGAGCTTCTGCAGCTGGAGGAAACATTTCACAGGTTGTGTAGTGTCTCCATGTCTTGGCTCCATCACATGTTTCGTTATGCTTTGAAAACAGACTCAGACCTCGTCAGACCTCGTAGATGCTCTTCTTCATCCACCTGATGTGACCTGTTTTCCTAAGAGCCGTCATGTCATTTCGAGCCGCCTCTCTCTGCAGGTTTAACAAAGAAATCATTAAAGTTTTCACCTGATTCAAGTCATCTGAGCAAAGTGTCCTGCAGAGCTGGCAGCACGCTCCCGTGTGTTAAAGGTGAGAGCACAGACACACAACCAGGGCCTGGAACAGACAGGATTGTGTGAACAAAGAGGCTGCTGCTCAACAGAGGACTAATAGGAAGGGGTTAAGAGCTCCACATGTATGTGTGAGTGTGTGTGAGGAGCATGTGGGCATCCTGGGTCTCCATCAGTGTCTGGCTGATTGATTGAGACGTCAGCCAAGATAAAAGATCCCGTCCTCACAGCATGGCCACGCAACGCCCCGGGGAGGGAGAGGCACGTACCAACACACCCGCACACACACACAGGGGCACGTGGATACCTGCACTGAATACAGATCGGCCTCCTGTGTTTACTCCTGGGCCCCAAGTGCCGTGGGCACCAAGGGCAGTGTTGATCCCACAGCTCCACACACACCTTCAGTTCAGTGTTTGACCTGCAGGGGCTGCTGCAGAGTCTCTCATTCATTCTTTTGTTAAGTCCAATCATCTCATTCTGCTTGGAGCTGCAGACTCAGCCGAGACTTCGACCGTCCGCCGCCTCCATCCTTCATTGATTTGAACTGTCGGCCTTTCTGACTTCTCCTCGTTGCTCCATTCATTTTTAACCTCTCTCTCTCTCTCGCTCGCTCGTCTCTGATCATTCGGTGGAGGAGCTGTTTGATGTGTCTGACATCTCTATCAGAGAGAAGCGAGGAGGCCGCCTGCAGGGAGCAGGAAATGTATGCAAGGAGCTTTCTCTAAAATGTAAGGTTCTACAAACAAGCACTGACCACAAGCTCCTCCGAGTTATTCAGAGGCTCCATGACTGGAGTGACATGTTATATTATGTAGTTTAAATGATCTGGTTTTAAAGTTACAAACAGAGCTGCAGGATTTAGGGACTGACAAAGAAATCTCATCATCATCCTCATCATCGTCATCGTCATCATCATCATAAACTTAAGCTCAACTTAAAGGTTAAACGTTAGTCAGTAGTCAGTGTGTGTGTGTGTCTGTGTGTGTGTTTGTGTGTGTGTGTCTGTGTGTGTGTCTGTGTGTGTCTGTGTGTGTCTGTGTGTGTGTGTATGTGTGTCTGTGTGTGTGTGTGTGTGTCTGTGTGTGTGTGTGTGTGTGTCTGAGCTACACTGATCAATAATTCAATGAGACTGTGTGGACCTCAAATCCCCGTCTAGCCTCTGGCTTCATGCTCCATAATGAAGGAGTACGTTTCTCATTAATCGCCTCTCACCATCACAGACCACAGCACAACTCTTCTGCCTCTGTTGTTTCCTCCGTCCTGCTCTGGATCTCAGTCAGTCTCATGAGATAAACGTGTGGGGATCAGAAAAGCACATCAGCATCTTTGTTCCCTGTTTGTCTGCAGCTCCCTCGTCTCCTCGTCTCCTCGTCTCCTCCTGTGCTCGCTGCAGCTGAGCTGGCAGTCTGATCATTACCTCCACACTCGCCGTTCTCTAACTGGAATAGTGTTGTGGAAACAAGCGCTTACCCTCTGTGCTTCATCAATGTCACTCACTGGGCTGTAGAACAAGTGGATATTCAATTACCAGCGGGGGGGCTCGGCGGCGCCGGGAGAATTAAAATGTAGATTACACAATTAAGCCATAGGAGGGCACTGTTTGATTAGATTAAGAGCCGCGCAGATCTTCATGGAACATGCTGCTTTTCAAAGATAATTACAAGAAAAGTGCATTTACAGTGTGCTGTGCACACAGCCCAGTATTCAAGTGGTCTGTTGAATATTTTGTTAGCTTTATGTCCTTAATTAGTCCATTTTTAGAAATATATTCACATTTCCTTGTAGTTGAGGGCTGCATGGGGAGCTGAGGTTTATTTTGGAGTGAATTTAATTATCTGCTGGTGCTCGAAGTGGGTCGAGGTTCTGTGATATGAAGGAAAAATGTGTCTGCTGAGCCTTAACACGCAGACACGTGCTGTGTTTGTTCTGGGTTGTCTCCAGTGGAGGGATGTATATAGACACGTTAGACCAACATGCACAGAGAAGTTGGCCGGTCTGCACAGATGACAACCCCGTCCAGCACCTTTGATGTGGACCTGAGCCTGAGCCAGACCTCATCACCAACATCAGAGCTGGATGTTCATGTGTCCGGTGCTCGTTCAGAGGGTCACATACGGGGGTAAAGATCTGAACATCCACATGCTTCAGGTGACTGAAGCAGCACGATGAACATCGTCTCTCTGTTTTACACACACAGACACGTATTTGATCTGTGTAAGTATTAAATTAAAGAGCATTTCCTGTTGTCAGTCTGCTGCCTGATAATTCATATCCTGTATGTTTTTCCTGTTCACATCTGGAATCAGAGCAAATACATGGATTCCTCCTCCCCTGGTGGACACTGGGTGCATTACACCAAACTCTCTGATTGCAGGTGAACTTCAAACACCTGTGACTGACCCACTGAGACAAACAGGAAGTAGTTTCTACAGCCCCCACAGCCATGTTGTTCTTACAGTCCAAACACACGTTAGGACCCGTTTTAACCTCTTCAACTGGATTAGTTCTGTGTCTTTATTTTAAACTGAGCTTTCAGATTTGGATTCAGACATTTTTTGGTTTGGGATCTTTTTTTTTTTTTGAGGTGTGAGGTGTGCACAGGCGTCAGTCCTGTTTTATAGTTTGCTCTGTTGCTGTTTGAGTCCTTGGATCTGGTCAGTGCTCCTGTCACTGCTTCCTCACTTTCTTTGCACCTTCGAGACTTGAGATAAAGACTTGAAGACTAACTAAGTGACCCTGAACACAACATGATTAAAGTGGGAACAACAGTGTCTCATTAATGTCCCGCAGCTCTGTGAGAACTGCTTTCAGACGATCTTTCTCTCGGATCCCTTCTGGGACCTGTGGAAAAAGCACACACAACAAAGAGAATTGGATTTTATTTTCTAATGCCCGTCTTCCCCTAAGTAAAGAGAATAATTAAGGTAATGGCATGTTGAGGTTTGCTGTCACTGCGTGAAGCTCTTTGGTGAGGATCTGAAGGAGGACACAGCTCTCAGGAGGAGCCCAGGAAAAACCTCCCCGGCGGAAACTAAGTTTAGTCACATTAAAATGCTGTATTAGCAGGCGCCTGTATGCAGATGAGATTCACTGGGTGGCCTCGTTTCATACAGTGGATCCTGAATTGATCGTCTCCCTGTGTTACAGTCAGTGTTTGATCTGGTGGAGACGCGTAGTGGTGTTTTATCTGGGAGGTTTGCATGTTCACTGATCTCTGCCCAATGTGACCCGAGGCTCATATGCAGATTATTCTGTGGAGTATATACAGTATGTAGAAGGGATTTTAGAGCTGCCATCATTTTATATCCTTTTCAATGAGCTTTGTGTTTTGTGCTGTTTTCCCAGTCTTCATTTCAGCCAGGAGGTTATTTCAGCATGATTTTAGTTTGGTTGGTTTCTAGTTTTCTTCAGTGAACTTTAACAACCAGGATTCATTCTGTGAGCTGCTTTTATTTTCTTAAATCTTTTCTGGTCCTGGTTTGTTTTTTACTGTTACAGTTAAACTGAACATGATGTTTTTCTGACGACTCCTAAATATTTAAACCACAGTAAATCTCTTTTTGTTCAAGCCTGAGCAGCTGCAGGCTGCAGGTGTTGACGTCTTAAAGAAAAAAGATCTCAGGAATTCTTACAGATGCGTTGATTAAAAAGTTTACTTAACTTAACTACAGTTAATAATCTGTGTTGAATCTATTACATGTTTCTTACTTGATCTTTCTTTGTGGCCGTGAACTCACTTTACATCAAATCACAATGAAGAACAAAGATGTAATCAGTTTGAGTCTGTTCCTAAGATACCAGCTTGACTTAGTCTGATCCCACGAGTCCTGATCACCCTGTAAACCTGGTCCCGTTTAACAGGTCTTCCTCAGTGGTCACCTACAACACGGTTTAACGTCTGAGCACAGATCAGAGGAGCAGTGAATCCTTTGTAAGCTCGGTCAGTGTGCTGACCCGGGTCGGCTGCTGTGTTGCTTGCAGACTGTAGACGTGTTCAGTCCACTTTGCTTCCAAGCTCACATTATGGGCAGATTCATGTTGAAATAGGAAACATGCTTTTACACAGAGACGATGGTTTGTGTCTGTGTCGCAGCTTCTTATTTCTGCAGCGAAGAAATGAAGGCCACAGCATGAATGTTTCTCTCTGTGGAGGCTGAAGTCTTACATCATGTGCTCTGAGAGTTTGCTAGTATCCATATTTCCAGTATATAGCTGCATGCATACGTGTGAGCAGATTGGGTTGGGCAGCTCTGCACTGGCTTTATTTAATGACTATGAAGACACAGATTCTGGGATGTCAGAAATATGTGTTTGGATGTCAGCTCTTGAAAAAGTTTTCTCACTCTTGCCATCAGCAGATTATACAGAATATTTGATTCGCTTCTCCAACTGGCGCTCGTGGGGATTTAGTAACGCTGTCAAAAAAAGATGTGAGGAGGAGAGAGAGGAGAGATGGAGAGGGAGATAGCAGGAGAGAGACAGGCTTTGATCAACAGGAGATCTCTGGCAGCCAAAGCGAGCTCTCCTGAAACAAACCCCTCTCTCTCTCTCTCTCTCTCTGTCTCTCTCTCTCTCTCTCTCTCTCTCTCTCTCTCTCTCCGTCTTGTTTGGTTCTCGTCGTCCTTCACTTTGCCCTTTACTCTCAAACTCACAGCTCTGTACGTTCACATCTGCAGCACTTAGACAGTTTTTAACTCCTGCCGTTATTTTTTGTCTCTTTCTCGTCACTCTTTAAAAATTAAAGAACGTGCTGCTGCCCGGCCGAACGAGCCGAATGAAACCTCTACTCAGCTGGAAACTGTTTTGATTCTCTGTGATATATTTTGGGTTTTACAGTGTTAGAGAGCATCATGGGACCGGGCGAGCAGAGAGACTCTCATCCCTTTATACTCCAGCCAAACCCGGGCAGCAGCCATTAGACTGTCACTGGTTCAGGGTGTCGCTCTTTGATGATGAGCTGCAGAATCTGGACGGCTGACTCCCACATTACAGTTCACTGGGAGGTTAGAGGATTCACTTTTGAATACATTAGAGGTGAAACAGTTTTCAGCCCTCAACCAGAGCTGCTCCGCTTCATAACTGTGGCTAGGAAAAGGTTTTCAGGCTGTGGATCACGAGGTGCACAGGGCCACGCGGTTCAGTCCTTCACTTACATGTCGCTCTGGATAAAAGCATTTGTCAAATGTCTACACGTCAATATTTTCATGTGTTAGTTACCATAACTTCTAAACTCATGCGCTCTGGGCTGGGACAGAGAGAACTCTGGATGTATGAAGAGATATATATTGGTTTATAAATGATTCTCCGTTTTGAATCCAGGACGTGGTTTTACACGCAGACATTATTGGATGGATCGGGGGTCACGTTGCAGGAGGTGCAGTATTCCTTCGGTGGTTCACCCCGTGGCCTTTCACACCTGCCTTGTTTAGTCCGGTGGAATTGAACTGGGGTTTGTTCATGATGTTGCTGCTGTGGTTTGTCTGCACTCAGCTGCAGACCACAGTAACCTCTGACCTCTGTCCAGCCCAAATCAGCAGGTTTTCAGTAAACGGCAGCACGTTGTCTTTACAAAGTGAGAAGCTGTTATATTTCCCAAAAACAGTCGAGATACGGCTCATGGTCCATTTTCTCATTACAGACTGTTTTTACTGATTGAGTGTTCTGTTGCGGTGGTGCTAACACGGTTAGCATAACCACTAACACGCTTCAACATGACCTGAAAGCAGAGGAGGATTCAGGCTTCAGCTGAGGAGTCAGGTCAACACTTCTCCTCTCATGTTAACTCTGCTTCAGCTCATTTAAGTGAACAAACAGATGCCAGAGTTCTTAAGGGATGAGGGATATCACTCACTGTCCACCAGTGTCTCAGCTAAAGACAGCATGTTGTTCTCATGTGCTCGTGTCTCTACTTTGGTTTTATTCCTTACTTGTAGGCAGTCAGGTGTTCATCTGGAGAAATTTAAATTGTAAAAGCTCAGCTCCTAGCAGAGACGATCACACACTCACACTCACACACACACACACACACACTCACACACAGAGTTAATCTGTAGATTGAGGGCATGTGGGGGAGGCTGGATCTCTGCGGTGCCAACGTGGGGGCAGTAAGATTGAGGTCGTGCTCATCAATACGCGTGTGTGTGTGTGCGTCCATGTGTAGGTGTGCGGCTGTGGAAGCTGCAGTGTTGATGGGTTGAACTCTATCTGTTAGTTCGCATGTGTTTGTTTCTCTGGGGTCGGCCGTCTGCGAGGTGAGATATGCCGTCCTTGTGTCTGACTTATTTGAAATTTTCCACTGAAGCGCTGAATACACCACCCAGATAAAAAGCTGGATGCTGAACTTCACTGTGCACTTATTGTCTCTCATCCTTTTGTGAACAGGTGTGAACTGAATTTTGTGATACGTGTAAAAAATCTAGTAAAATAGACGTGTTATATAAAGTCTGTTTGCCTTTGCTGATGGATGTGACACTGCTGTGGAAATGTTTCTGTTGTTGGTGAGCTGCAGTCCTTGGGTGCATTCCTGCTCTATAGGCACAAAACACAGCAAAGGTTTCCATTAAAGGTTTGATAAAAGTGAGGATTGTCCTGTGACCTTCCTTCCAGCAGGCTGCAGAGGCTGGGTGGTGCTGGGTGGTGCTGGGTGGTGCTGGGTGGTGCTGTGGTGAGGGGGAAGGAACACACTGTGCGGACAGGTTACTAAATTGAATAGAAATGAAATAATCTGTGTGCATGAATTCATTCATGCTCTCATTGGATTGTCTCTTGGTTTTGCTGTCAAACGGCTGCTTTTAAGTTCAGTCTGTTCCTCTCACATGAAGTCATCATGGGGAGATAATATCAGATAATAGCACTGTTCAGGTAATAAGCTGGTATAAAATGGTCAGTGACAACTGTTCTTTAGATCACCTTGTCAAATGAAATCATTCCCTGTCATCTTCTGCCCTCTCTTGGTCTTGAATCGAGCTGGGCAGTCAGTCAAACAGGCCCGGCTCAGGACCTCTGTGTTACAGTCTCAGGGGGACGAGTCAGGGGGAAAAATTCCTCCACCTTCTGTGATCCGTCTGTGACGTGTGAGTGTCGTGAGAGTTGCCAGTTAAAAAAGGCAGAATCAGTAGAGGTGTGTTGACTGACTCGTCTCCCCTTCATCCACAGTCACTCAACACTGACATCATGTGTGGTTTCACTGCAGCCTTCTGAGAGGCAGCGATGGAGACTTTCTCTGGACCTCTCTGAGCTGGATGAAACGGAGATCTGGCTTCACAAGATTAACCTGCGGGATCCCATCTAGCATAATCAAGCTTCGCCTCTCTGTCCCACTCTTTTTTCCTCTCATCTACTTAAGGTAACCGGACAGACAGGGAGAAGGTTCTAAGCCAATAACGTATGATTCAAAGAGTCATTAGCTTACTTGTGGATTTGGATCAAATCCACATTAAAGCCAGTCTGCTGCAGGTACTGTATAACCAAGCTAATCCTGTACACCGCAGTCCTGTCTGTATTATTAGAATCCTGCTCCACCCGTGACCCTGCTGATCACAGGTATCGACACTAATTCTACTGAGAATCTGTTCAGTAATCTACTTAATCCAACTTTAATCTGCTCCGTCTGCAGTCGCTCTGTCCTTTCTAATGTGTTGTTGGAAGGTCTGCTGACACAGGGAAGCTGCACTAATAATATTAAGTTTGGGATGTTCTTTACTGTTTTTATTGCTGTATTGATTAAGTGCTTTAATTGATTATTAGCACGAGCACAAATTCCACTCCCCCTCGCTTCTGACTGGACTCAGCGACTCTGATCCTTTGGTTTCTCTGCCTACAGTCCTAAAGACAGAAAGTAGTTACTTCCGTTCTAATCACCTCTTTAACATGCGGCTTTGGAACTTTTCAGGCTTTAAAAGTTGTTTTCTACGACCGTATAAGACATTTTTTGTCTTAAACTTTCCACTTTGTGCGTAATTTCAAGCGTTATAAAACGGTGAGGAGGTTCTAAAGTGACTTTGTCTCTGATGATTAGCACCAAATTGTGTAGACCTTTGTAGGAAATCCCCTAATAATTAACACCTAAGTACCAACTAATTACCATGAAATGAAGAGGAAGGTAAAGGATTAAGCTTTCCTCCTTTCTGCTCTGGTTGTTTTACACGAGTAAAAAAAAAAACTAGATTTTTTTACAAATCAAGATAAAAGAAAAATTGTCTGGTGCTGGTCGTCGTTCTTTTCACTGCAGCCGGTCGAGGCAGATGGCCGCCCACCATGTGGGCCTGTTGTCATATCCTGTGAGGTCTTCAACCTGAAACCCTGTAAATGGCCTTGAGAAGACTTTTGTTGTCATTTAGCACAATATGAAAAACAGAATCATTGTTATCTTGTTCGATGTTCGTGTGACAGCCAGAAATCTTATCAAGGAGAACAGCTGTGAAAAACTGTGCCCAACTATTTTACTGAGACATTGTTATGAGCCGTGTTGGCCCTGCAGAGTAAATCCTCCCTCTTTTCCATCGTGTGTGTAAAAGGCAGCTGTGAAATGAAGGCGTTAATTATTAATGGGATAATATGTATATATTTAAACTAGTGCAATGGTGACAAGCATCTATTATTCAGCACGGCTGGGCTTTTTACGAGATTTATCATTATTAAGTGAGACTGTGTGGGTGTGTTTAGCATTTCACTACAGTTTGATTATTTCAGGATACCAGCATTAGCACTCAGAGCACAGTGTGTAAAAATACAGAACTAACCTGTAGTTCATGTGTGCTTCAGCTTTTTATTACAGCCCATACTTCAGTTTTACGGTCGACCTCTGGGGGGTTTAATTGTAACAAGAGCAAAGGAAGAAGCCAGCTGACCACTTCTGTCTCCCCGTTCAAACCAACGTGACCATGATGACGATCCATGAACCTACCCACGTCATGACACCTGTCAGGCAGCAAACGTGGAAAAGCTACTGAGTGTCACTGTTGGAATGTGAAAGGTGAGGATATGACGCTGCCTCTCAGCCCTTCAGCCACCAGAGGTTTCCTGGTGGTCATTGGTGGCACTGCAGTGAAAAATCCCTCTGTGGCCCAAAACACATTTTCTCAATAGTAATGACAACAGTGAAGTCGGTAAAACTGCTGACAGGACACCTGGAGCTACAAACAAGGCTGTGTCTGTGAAACAGTGTAAAGTCTATGGAGCAGGCAGCCGACACAGAAACACGTGCACCTGTACAGTAGGCTGCCTCAGGGTCTTTACTCACATCTCCGTCCGCTGTATCTGTCTGTTTTTAATTTTATTTTTATTAGATAAAAGATGCACAAGTTGCTTATTTGCACAAGTGCGAGTATTTCATGCAGTTGTGCATTTGTGAAATGAGAGCAGGCAGTACCATGCTGCTCACACCTTTCTACCTCTTTACTGTGTGTGTGTGTGTGTGTGTGTGTGTGTGTGTGTGTGTGTGTGTGTGTGTGTGTGTGTGTGTGTGTGTGT
>JAUYWH010000020.1:23227849-23250546 GCA_034779795.1 Ctenopoma multispine | reverse complement strand
CCACAGAGTCCAGAGGGCATCCCAGTACAGAGCTAGATCTCCGTACCAGTTTGTCAATCCTGCTCCTGTCCCTGTCCCTACATCCACTCCCCCAGCAGGCCACTGCATAGAAAAGGGCGGATGCTACCACAGAATCATAGAAAGTCCTTGACAGAGTCCTGCGGTGGAGTTTAACTATGCAGCAGCGTTAAGCAAACAGTCCAACAGTTCTCTGTGTGACAGGAGTCACGTGGATCAAACATCTAAAGGTTTGTCCTGAAGTGCATTCTTCTCAGGAGGCGTCGGTGCTATTGTATCGCTGTCAGAGCCTGGATAAGGTTTTCTGTGATTTATGTCTCATTTTACCTGAACACCTCCCAGATGTGTTGAGATAGGGAGCTCTATTTTTGTGCTGCTGCAGAAGCAGCGTCGTGATGCACGTGTTGGTTCCAGGAATGACTGTGTGCCAGCGTAGCTTTGCTCAGTGAGCATCTGGTTACTTTATTTGCTGAAGGCTCACACACGCTTTTATTTCATTTGTTTGTCTTTCCTTTGTTTTTCTTCAGCACAGTCATGTTCACAGTGAACTAAACCATGAGCTCGTTTGCAGTGAAGCTGCACAGTGTGGAGACAGTGTTGAGCAGGCTCCTAGAAAACAGCACAAGAGCATCTGAGACCAGCGTTTAGATCAGTCAAACGGATGATTAGATCTATGATGGATAGATGAACCTTTAAAACTGAATGACCCAGGATTAGTGCACAGTTCCCTCTGGTCCTAATAAGGTTTTTTGAGTCTGTGATTCTTTAAAATGCCTTGTGTAGATGAACTGGTGAACCTGTGATTCAGAACAGTGTTAGTGGACATGAGTGATCACATAGACACAGGAGACGTGGCTGGAATTGTGCAAACTCAAATAGATGATACATGCATGTTGATCACGTCATGTGCCAGCTGGAGCTCCGACACAGACTTAGCTCCTGATAAGTCGAGTGTCTGTGGCTGGTCAGAGGACCAAGAGCTCAGCGAACGACTGGACACTGACTAGTCCTTAAACCATGTTAATGCACTTCATAGATGATCGACATTCTGGATCCTGAGGAACCTACTGGTGCAGTCTTCAGTCACTTGGCTTTGACCTGTTGTGTCCTGACTCTCTGAAAGAATGCATCCTCGCTTCCTGCCACGCTGACAGGAAAACTGTCCACCCCCGTCAGCCTGCTGCGGAGGAGACAGCTGATTCCTGTTGTTTGGAAATGAAAGTCAAAGACATTAAAGTCCATCTACTGGAAGGAGCAAAAGCAAAGGTCTCTGTTTGAATGTTGGGAGGAGAAATTCTTTCCTGAATTTAGTGAAAATCTTAACAGTAGTTCAGTAAATCAGCAGATGTAGACGTTCAGAAGTTGGACACAGTGAGGTAAACGGTTACTGATGCTTATTCTCCAGTCAGGTGGAATCAAACCAGAAACGAATCCACCTGAACCAGATCAAACATTTTCATCATTTGTACTGTGTGAACATGTGGAGAGAAAACCGCTGTCATGAGCTGAGACACAGAAACAGCCTCTTCTTTCCCTCTTCTTTTCAGATGTGTTTGATCCAAACATACCAGAGGAGGGACCGTCCACCCCCCCTCCAGGCTGGCTGGATGACATACACGGATACAAGGCTCACAAGGGAGGTGGTGAGTGTTTCCTTCTCTTCTCCTCTCATTTGTTCTTTTCCAACCTCCGTCACCTCTGTCTCTGTGTTCATGTTCATGTCTCCATGTCCAGAGGATGATAACCCTTTGTACCCACCTCCCCCTGCCTACGCCCCCCAGCCTGAACTCAACAGGAACACTCTGGTGCCCAACATCAAGTAACACCCACTTCATTAATGAGCTTTATCTGAATCATTCTGGAGATTAAATATGAAGTCACGAACACATCTACAGTGTGTGTGTGTGTGTGTGTGTGTGTGTGTGTGTGTTTGCTCCTCCAGAGTCCCCACAATATCCGAGGACATGGCCAGAGAGGCTCTGCTGAAGTTTGTGGAGTCAAAGTGGACCTACAGCTCCAAACCTGCCAGGAACCTGACGTTCAAGGAGCTGAAGACCATCACTGTGTACAGGGTACGAGGACGTCTCGTATGGATGGATGATGAACATTTTGACGTGTGAACACATTAAGGTGTCTGTGAGGAGATAACTACAGACGGACTTCAAACAGTTTCAACACACCTAAGAGTTACAAAAACCTGATGTCATCATGTGGATGATCTACACAGCAACTGTGTTTAAACCTACAGCTGCTGTTCTCGTGTCACCATTTGGATGATTGTGTGTTTCTTCCTTCTGCAGTATCGACTGGAGACCTACACCGAGACCAGAACCAGCGCCTGGCAGTTTGAGCCCTACAACGGTAAAACTTCACTCTGATGATCTTCTCATGACGTTTAACATGCGTCCAAAGGGAAACAGCCTGTGTGGGAGTTCACGATGGATGAAACACTCATTTCATTAATTATGGGTCGTCTGAGTCCTTTCAGCCAAAAGTCCAGCAGAGATGTGAGAGCAGAGCTTCTGTGAGTGTGAGGAGAGAAGTTTGAGCTGCAGCACGTGAAACTGTCAGTGAGTACGTCTGAGCTCACATCAGCAGTTAAACAGGAGCAGAGATCACAACACAATCTGAACATGAAACCCTGCTCTCAGGTTGAACTGTGCTCAGAAACTGATGTTGCACAAAGCAGCACTTTGCTTCTTTGTGTCTGTGATGCTGGATGTCAGAGACTTGGATGAATCTTCTCCACAAACATTCAGCCTCTAAGAGAGAACTCATGTCTGTGTTGTCCTCTGTTTTCGCTCATTCTCTGAGGTTTCAGTGAGACTTTTTTAAACAGAAATGTCAGCGTGTTGTTAGTGCAGATTCATTATCAGTTCATGTATGATGATCTGTTCTGGTCCTTTTCCTGAAACAGGACAGACGGTGGATGGTCCTCAGTACGGTACGAGTCCACCACCGTGGGACATCCCGGTGTCAATGCCACAGAGATACACGGACATGGTGGAGAAGGTCCGTGTGCCTCACTCGTCCTTTGTAAAGGTACAGAGTTTTCTTATTATTGCAGACAGTCGAGCTGTGAGCGAGTTAGCCTTTCATGATAAAGTGACCTGTGTTTTAGATGTGTCACCAGTGCAACGGCTGTGGAAAAACTCGGTGTGTTGCCTGCAGCGGTAGAGGACAGGTAAGAATTCATGATTCAGCTGAATCACGTAACTCTGCAAGTTAAAGGAAGTGGCAGTGGGGGCTGCGCATTATAGTGCACAGCACTCGATGTCCAGCACCAGCAGCTGCGTCTCTTCCCTCATATTCACCTACAGTGTTAATCATGTGTTCACAGACACTCACTGAGGCCGGTGTCTGTTCAAACTGAAAAGACTGCGTGCTGGGATGTGGTAGAAGAAGAAACTGTTTCCTGTGTTGCTGTGTTTGTGCATCATTAAAGACACGTAACTCAAACCCTCGTTTAATTTCACAGAAGCGCTGTACTTTCTGCCACGGTCACGGTCGGTCCAGGAAGAAGCGATGCACCTTCTGTCATGGCCGAGGTCGCAGGAGGTGGGGGTCCAAGTCTGCCTGCTTCCTCCTCTGTCTCTGGCTGTGTTTCCTTCTCCGTCTTTCACACGTGTTGTTCTACCTGCCGTGGCAAAGAAAAGGAAAAACAGCTTAACTGATGGTTTATTTTCTTCTTTTAAGCTGCTTCGGTTACTCAGCCGCCGCGTCGTGTCCTTAGCTTGACATGGTGCAGTGAGGAGGGGGCGTTGGGTGAACACACTTTGCTCTTGCCTAACCTTCTGCGTCTTGGACTAATTCTTCATGGACAGCTCTGCTCTCTCTGCTGATGTGAGTCCAGGCTGTAGAAATGATCCTCCCCTCCTTCCCCTCCTTCCCCTCCTCCCTCCTAGGTGTACCTCCTGTCACGGCCACGGCTGCAAGACCTGCACCGTTTGTCACGGCAACCAAAACCTGCTGCATTTCATCCTGCTCACTGTCACGTGGTACGTTCAAGCTTTCTTCTCAGCATCAGTCTAAGTCTCCGGCTTGTCATCACCTGTGGCCTGTTTGTGTTGTTCTGCTGTGTGTGTGTGTAGGAAGAACAACATCGAGGATTTCATCCCAGACCGTCAGCCTGACTTCCCTGACAAGAAGTTTGAGAAAGTGTCAGGAGATCCTTTCTTCATCGACGAGAATGTTCTGGTGAGAACAAACCTGCAGCATCGACTGTAGCTGAGATCTGTTCTCACCCCGCAGCTCAAAGGGAACTTTACTGTACATGGACACAGTCTGCATCATTCACAGGCTGTGTTTTCTGGGTTTTTGTCCTCCCAGGTTTACCCTATCCAGGGTTTCCCCGATCAGGAGATCTGTGATGTTTCTACAAAGCTCATTAACGAACACCTCAACCGCTTCAGTTCCACCAGCCGCATCCTGCAGCAGGTACAAACACACTCACACCAACACGAGGTTGTAAAGTAACTGCAGTTTCATTCTCTGGACACTGGAGGTCAGTGTCGCTCTGATGTGCAGTTACAGAGTAATCCCCTCCCAGCGTTACCATGACTGACAGAGCAGTAACGTCGCTGCTGTTTCTTCTGTCTCTCTGCAGCGTCAGACCATCGAGCTGGTGCCCCTGACACACGCCTATTACTCCTACAGCGGAAGAGACTACAGCTTCTTTGTCTACGGAACGGAGAACAAAGTTTTTACCTCCAAATACCCCTCTGCCTGTACTCTTTTATAAACACTGTGTTTAACAGACCTTATCCCGCTGACAACACCTGTCCAGGTGGAGTGTGTGTAACAGGGCAGAGGTTGTTGTATTGTCATTAACCATCGTTTTATTAAAATACTATTAATCCTGAAGAAACAGTATTGTTCCACATTTACATGAGGAGAATATGTGTCTGTGTTCACACAGTTAAAATCATGTTATCTCCATCACATCATGTCCGTGTTTCTTTCTCCTTATTGGATCTGTAATTCCTCCATTTACACAAACACAGCAGCAGCTGGCGGCTCAGCGTCTGAACCAGGGACACGCTGACTGTGGACTGGAGAAGCTGAATCCTGAGCCCCAGTCGAAAACCTGCACCGTGCAGCACAAAGACTGTTCAGATGTGAGGAGAAGACGTGAAGTAAAGTCAAAGCAGAGAAACGATCAGCTCACTGTAGTTAACGTGATTCTATCCTGAGGAGAAACTAGAAATGGATCAGTTCCCCAGATCAGACTCAGTGGTTTGACTCCTGGTTTGTTCTGGTCTTTGCCTTCAGCTTCTCTGTTTCCTCTCCGTGTTTCTCCGTGTCCCTGTAAAATACTTTGACAGCTCTGTGTGAATGTTCTTTGGTGTTGGTGAATAAATGTTCTTATATTTGGACTCTGGACTGTATCTCATCCACTTTCTGTGCTGATGTAAAGTGAACTACATGCTACATGTCTACATACTGTATAAATCATTGTTTTGCATATTAAACATGTTCCTCTGCTGCAGTGATGCACTGTGCAGCCAGGTCAGTGAAGACACTGGATAAACTGGATGAGGGTTTGAGCCTGTGACACTGTGTATGTGACACGTCGTGACGTCACAGCTTCAGGACCTGATAGGAGCTGTGATCTTTAACTTCCTGATATTGATGCTTTTGTTCTTTTTGTCCAGGATTATTTGTTATCTTTGATTTTTTTTCCAGGGACAATCTGAGCTGAAATAAAGGGTTTATGTAGAGCTCCGAACATGTGAACATCCTCCAGGCTGCTGCACACAGACAGGACCCACAAGAGGGAGCTCACCATCTGCTGTTTGAAACCCGAGCACTGCACAACTGTTAGTTCACAGAAAGTGTCTCTGGGTTTTACCTTATGCAGATATGTGTTCAGTGGGAATCATAAAAGTGAGCTGAGAGTAACTTCTGTTGAAGCCTTGTTTCTTCATATTTTATTTCTATGTTCAACATACAGTAAACTGCTCTGTTAGGTCCAGAAATTCACCTTCACATCTCTGGTTGGATCTGAGATGTGAAGTCTACTGTGGACTTTTGTTTTGAAGTTTGACTTGAACCAGCTCAAGAGTTTAATTTTTTAGTTAGTTTTCCTTATTAATTAATTGTCTGGAGCACTTTGAGCTACGTCCTGTGTACAGTTTAGATACGAATAACCTGAAACACTGTGATTTGCTTTATTTAAATTTAAACAAAAACTCGGGAGTCGGGTTTTCCGAGCAGCACTTAAACGCAGCGCAGGGACCGTCCTGAGGCTGGGGGAGGGGCCCCGGCGTCAGCCCACATGTCTTCAGTTTGTTTATAGCGACCGGAGTCTCCAGGTGACCCGACACTGAACCGTCCGGCAGCCGCCGCATCACGTCCAGGACCCGGTGGAATAAACCAGAGACCCGCGTCCCGACGGAGACAGAGACACTGCTCGGTGAGTCTGAAAAAGTTTGATCCTGAAATGTTTGTGGATGCGCTGGTGTCTCCGGGAGGAAAAACCCGGAGCCAGGGATTGGACTGAGGGTAAAACCAGGAGACATGTTCGGGTCAAACAATCTGATCCTAGATCACATAGTTAACCACAGGCAGCAGCAGATCCACAGTCAGGGTGAAGATCCAGAAGGTCCACTCCGACCCTGATGCTGGTCCATGTTCACAGTCAGAATGTTTTCATGACCAGTCCCTGCAGGTGGTTTGTGGTCCTTTACGTGGTTACTGAGAATGTTTCCAGGGTCCTTGCACAGGTTTTACAGCTCGTTGAGAAGTTTTAGACCTTGTGGGGGGTTTGGGAGTCGCTGATGCGGCTCCAGGAGTTCTTGGGGGGGTTTTGGTGGTTGTTGGAATGGTTCTTGAGGGGCTATTGAGAACCCCCCAGGGTTTTTATGGAAGTTCAGGTCACATCAGCTCCAGCATCTTGTCAGAGTTCTGGACGTCAGTAAGATCTTTCCAGCGGCGTTCCCTCTCATACACGGCTGTTCATTCGTCTGCTGCTTGGTGTATTTCTGATTTTGAAGTGGGAGGTGTCCGTCTGTCCAGGTGGGGAGAGACGTGTGTCAGACACCTGCTGCTGACTTCATCAGAGGTAAAAACTGTGAAGAGGTAAAAGGGACAGTGTGTCTCTGCTGTGAGTAAACCTCCCCCATTGTCCCGGCTCTTCCTGTTATGGAGTCCAACACCCCCTCTGCTGTACAGTCAGTGTGGGGGGGCTGCGGTTTCCTGCCCTCTGTGTGTGTTGTTTTCCTGCCTGTATTGTGTCGTTGTCGTGCAGTGACGCTGGTAAACAGCCTCCTGTGGGTCGATCGAGTTGTTCTACGTAAACTGTTCTGCTTTAATATAAAAGAACAGGACGGAGGCATCGTGGCATCTTCAGGGGGAGGCAGGAGACACCTCCTCCCAACAGGGCAAAGAACCAAATATTCCCTTCATCATTCATGTCTTCTCATGAAGAAGCTGAGGAGCGAGAAAACATTTTAGCTTCACTGTTTTATATTGTTCTGCAGGAACCACATGAAATGAAACAACAGGGTTCTCACTGCAGGTCAGAGTGATTCTGAAAGGATGAATCAGTTTTTTCTCTTCACACGAGCTGCTGTACTGACGGCTGGTTACAGCCCACTGAAGTCAGTCCGGTGGAGCGGGGTGTTACTTTATCTGCATCAGCGCGGTGGTACATCCACACAGAGATCCCAGCACGTCACTCCTTCACTAGAACCAACACAGGCTCCAGATAAAAGATCTTATCTGATGGCAGCCGGACAAAGAGAAGTGAAGTTCAGATGCTGCAGCTCTTAGGATCCGGATCACTTTCTCATGTCGGCCTGGAACATTTGATGCTGAGTAAACCGAGCGGCTGTGAAATCTAATTATACATCTGGAAACAAAGTCGGGTAATCAGGCTCCAGCAGGTTTGGGAAACTGATCAGTGAACGTTGGTAACTGTTGTTTTACGTCATAGAGAGAAACTCGACATCTGAACCGTGTATTTTCTCCATCACCACACAAACTGCACCGCCTCATTTATTTATCTTCATTTAAAACAAAGTTTTCCTCAGCATGAAGCCAGAAGAACCACAGACATGATGTTCTGTTGGAAACCAGGTGAATAACATCAAGTGTCTTTCCTTTGAATGAGGTTTATTATTGTTGGACCACCGAGTTTTTCTTACTTTACCAGATCAGCATGTGACACAGCACAGCTGCCTCGATCGTATCTCTTCATACCTCTCATGTCCAGTCTGTGGGTCATCAGATTCATTAACACTTCAATAAATGTTTAGCAGTAGATCACATCCAAGGTCTCAAAGAACACTGCTGCACTGTTTTCTGTTTGATCATAGTGTCCAGACTGTCTCAAACATCCAGCACCTCACCGGCTCCACAGGCCACGAAGCGTCCTGCACCGTTGGTCAGATCCTGTCTCCGGCCTTTCAGCTGATTCAGTGTTGAGTTGGTGAAGGTGATCCACGTTATTTTACGGAGGGGGGAGCCGAGGTTAAACCTGGTGAGCTGGAAATGCAGAAGCATGAAGAGCGTCTGGGTCGTATTCACGGTCAGATCCTAGAAGCTGGAACACTTTTTAGGCTGAGATGAACAAGTTTACTAAGAGTGAAGTGACCATCCGCTGGTATCCAAACATTTTCACTCGTTCATCTAGGGAATGTAAGCACAGAGGGAACAGTCCAAACACTAGATGTTAGAAATATGTCTAATTAAATCAGCTCAAACCAGTTACGTTGATTTAAAAGATAAAGCTGAGCTTTTGTTCTTTTTAGGGTCTCAGCTCTGTGATGCTTTATCTGCCTCAAACACATGAGGGTGTTTCCTGGAAACTCTAACTCACCCAAGAGTCAAGGTCCTCCTGATCCTGATGGAGAAGCACATACGATAGCACGATCACAGGGTCACAGGGAACCAGCTGATCCACAGCCCCCTGCAGTGTGGAGAAGCTGGACACTGAACCCGGTTCAAAGCCTGTGCTCTGCCTGTGAGCTGCGTCCCCACACAGCAGTGTTTTCAGGCTGAATGTGAACAAACAACCAGACTGGTAGACACTGAATTCTGTGTCCACTTATTTTTCTGCTCAACTCGTGTCTCACAGAGTTTCCAGCCTAAACTAAGCAGGTTGATCGCTGTAGAGCTTCATTATCTCGTGACTGGCTCATCAAAATTCACTGTGTTCAGCCTAAACACAGCTCGATCATATACGGGACGTTCTCATGGAACGTGCGTTGTCTGATTGACAGGCTGAGTGTAATGGGATTGAACCTGTGAACCGTCTCTAACCACTGGGCACACAGCTGTGTCGTGTTGTGCATCGTACGGTGCCTGTAAGTGATCACGTGCCGTCTTTCTGTCTCTTCGTGCCTTACAAACCTTCTCTGAATGTGCTTCTCATTCTCCATGGGTGGAAAGCGTTTCCACCTCGAGGACGCTCCAATTTCATACGAGTGAAACACGTGTTTGATCTCGGGATCTGCTTTCTGCTGTGGGTTTGATGCCGGGTCAGCCTCCGTGTGACCTCCTGATCTGTGTAACTGCTGTGGGAGCAGGACTGTGAGGGGCTGGTTCAGGCTCCCAGATAGAGGACTGTATTTATGTTCACATCAACAAGCAGACACAGACACAGACCTCACGCTCCGAGGACGGTTTCTTCTTTAGATCCTGGTTACGCTTAGCTGAACTTAATACCAGTGTGTGAACGTTTGAATTTGCCTGTCGACAAGTGTGTTAGGTTCTAAGCAACAGTTGTTTTTTACTGTTAACGGGTTTAACATCAGTGCAGTCATTTAGTCCATGAAGGTGTTTAATCTGTATTTATGATGTACAGAGACCTTTGACCTTTGTCTGACCACCATGACTCAAAAGACCTTTTAATGTCTGCTTTAAAAAACTTAATTAATTAATCAGACCTAAACCGATAATCTTATTATTTCTGTGTGTGTGTGTGTCTGTGTGTGTGTCTGTGTGTGTGTCTGTGTGTGTGTGTGTGTGTCTGTGTGTGTGTCTGTGTGTCTGTGTGTCTGTGTGTGTGTGTCTGTGTGTGTGTGTCTGTGTGTGTGTCTGTGTCTGTCTGTGTCCGTCTGTGTGTCAGTGTGTGTCTGTGTGTGTCTTGATGTGTGTGTGTGTGTGTGTGTGTGTGTCTGTGTGTGTCTGTGTGTGTGTGTGTCTGTGTGTGTCTGTGTGTCTGTGTGTGTCTGTGTGTGTCTGTGTGTCTGTGTGTGTGTGTGTCTGTCTGTGTGTGTCTGTGTGTGTCTGTGTGTGTCTGTGTGTGTCTGTGTGTCTGTGTGTGTGTGTGTCTGTCTGTGTGTGTCTGTGTGTGTCTGTGTGTGTCTGTGTGTGTCTGTGTGTGTGTGAGAACTGACTGGATATTCTTGATTGGACCGTTTTATGTAGCTGTGCAGAGCAGTAATGAATTTACTGAGTTTCTAATGCGTGAAACACTCTGTGTCACGGTGCCTGTTATAGATTCCTTGAAATGGATGCAGGTCACATTGGCTTTTTTCTCTCAGTTATTTTTATTGAGTGTTTTTCTACAGTAGTAGAAAGTAAGAAGAAGTAGAAGTAAAACATCTGTGAGTTCTGCCTGTGGCCTTAGTTCTGGGTCTACACTTATCGAGATGACACACGACGCATTTCTGGTGTGGACAGAAAAACTGGGGGATCAGATCAATAGCAGCAGATCTGTCTGCAGCAGGTGTCGTGAGTGTAACGTGTGGATGTTCACACGCTTTGGCTCATTTTGAATATATTTCATATTCAGTTGAATCTGTTTGATACATCTGTCAGAAACATGCATCCACAGACTTGATGTTAAATAATGTTCCTCTGGTGATTCTTTTGACTTATTACAGCCGTTGTTCTCTCTCTACATCCCACATGATGTTTGTCATTTCATGCTCCGTCACTGTTGACTTTAGCACTTTGCGGGAGTGAGTTCACCTTGAGTGCTGAGACAAGGCCAACTTCCCTGCACACAGGTTCAGATGGGGATTTCATTTGCCACAAATCAATGGAGGTCAGCTTTTGGATTGGCCGATTGATCAGTTAATTGATCAGCTGCCTTATCAGACAATCAATTTATCACTGTGTGAACCACCGACCTTTTTATGGAGTCATGTGTGCAATAAAGGATGAGCTGACAGTGGCGTTCACTGAGAAACACGTCGGATAGTTCCTCGTGTCCTCTGACGTCTCCCTCCAGTCACATCAGATATGCGAGCTTCAACTCTTTACTGTCAGCTGAATTTCATACAGACACTAAATCAACAACTCAATGTTTATTTCCAAGTTTTAAATGATTGATTGAATCAGAACATTTCAAAAACATTGTCGTTACCCTGCTTACTCAAGCTGAGCCTGAGCGACTCACGGAGCAACAGTTTCTCAGGTTGTGATCAGATATTCTGGATAAATTTGCCTCCATAATGAATTCAGAGTAATTGGTTTCTCAAAGGAGAACCTGTCAAGTGGATTCGGCTTATTTATGCCGAGACCTTCAAAGAGTGATTCGACTTTTGTTAATTTTCAGACGTGACTTGTAGAAGTACTGTAGTGAAATATGATAAGCATAAAAAATGGAAGTGATGGTCGAGGGATTTGAGTTGTTAAACGTATGCAGCACAGGATCCAAACAAGACATTAAAAGTCTCCCCCTGCAGGACCAAGGCCTGTTAAAACACACTCGTTACTACTCATGTCATGAAGCCAACTGTGGAAATTCACTGATCCCGTGGTGACTGAGAACAGATGAGAAATGCACAGTATTCCTGTTCTTTGATTTCAAAGACAGGTGACATGTTGTTTAACTCTTCTAACAGCATCAGACCACTTCAGTGAAACGTTGTATGGACCCTTGTAAATCTCTGAAACCTGTGGGGACTGTAAAGTCATTTTGAGCCTAAAGCATGTTTCAACAGAACCAACAATATGCTGAAAATTGAGCTATTTTCAGAAGCATTTAAGTAGTGGAGCTTACAGTTTGTCCTGGAGGTGGGGCTGGAGTAAAGGTCGGGGGTCATTCCAATCAAAAGGATTAAAGGTCTTTACGGGATTATAGTTTCTATTTTTATTTTCTGCTAACAGCAACTTCACATCATGGCTTATTTAGCTTCTTCTGGATTTAGCAGTTTATTGGTGGGTTATCTGTGAGAGGTTTTTTTTTGTTTGCACGGGGCAGAAGCATCTGTGTCTAAGTGGTAGCCAACAGGAACGTCTTACTTCACTCAGTGTAAATGTGTTCCCACCTTCACTTTGGCATCATCTAGACTTGTAAGTGAATGTCTCCTCATTTCCTTCATTCACTCCACATCTTGATGTAGTCACGGTTACATCTTGCAGATGTGTAGCATTCCTGGGGACACGCACTGTCTGAGCTCAGAAGGAAAGCAGGGGACCCGCAGTGAGCATTACGTGCATCCCGTTAAAAGCAGACCCATCCCTGACTTAATCCAGCAGCTTCAAGCACTTTGCAGCTTTGGTTGCTGCTTTGCCTGTTGTCTTGTTTCGAACTCGAGAACAAACACGTTTGACACCTGGAGTTTCCTTTGCCCGTCTGAGTGAGGCGCAGAAACGCTGCTGCATGGCTGTGTGTTCCTGTCTGCACTGTGTCAGCATGACAGGTGTATGCTCCGACTCTGGCTGAGAGTTTGTGTTCTGAATGAACTCCAGGAGGATGTTTATACAAAGTGAGAGACCGCAGATGATGCTCTCAGGTCGGCATGGCAACAGCAGAGTTTACCACATCACCTCACTAGGCGACGGAGGGTAACGGAGGGTGGATGACAAGCGGAGATAAAGTGAACTCGTCCTTCAGCTGATCACAGTAACAGCCGTTTGAGAGTAGATTGAATTATCCTCAGTGTTCGACACCCGCACAGACGTGGATGGGCCATGTGATCCGTCAGCTCTGTCATCACTGGATCAATCGCCCAGCGGAGGTCAATTACTCTACACCTTTCATAATGGTTACAGAGCTGTTAGACTCTCTTCATATCTCCAGCCAGTGATGGATGACTCCCAGAGTGGACCACTGTGTGTGCGTGTCAGAGAGCTCTCATTTCATTATCCTTACACCTTCCCCTCATTTCGTCCCTTCCATCTTTGTGCCTGAACAGTAGGTGCCGCTTTAATTAATCCGCTGAGTAACTGTAATGCATCACTGTCATACAGAGTCCTGCATGTTCCCAGACCCAAAACGTCCTCACACCATGGAGCTCAATACAGAAACGCATCTGTTACTAGAAATGATCTCAAATCCAACAATCAGACAACAATCTGTAAAGCTGTGTCCATCGTACTGACACTTTTGTCTGGGCCTGCAACAGATGATACCTCCATCATAAATCCTTCTCTGATTCACTCAAATTGTAACAGTGCAAACGTTGCTGCAACTACAAGAGTTTTTTTCTGTTTTACTAATATTTAAAATATAAAAATATGTAGAAATATAAAAAATGCAAATGATGCTGGCATCAAGACAGAAATGAGGATGTGTCCAATCAACAGTTTTATTCATCAGTTAAAACCAAACTGCACTAAACTGGAAAAAGATCAAACTACGTCAGATCAGTATTTAGAAGCTCCACTTCTCCTCACACACAGGTTTTCAAGATACTTAGTAGTTTCTCTGTTTAGTCTCATAATCTGCAGAAGGAATCTGGGACTAATTCAGCCACTTGGAGGAAACTAAGCTGTAATTAGTACCATTATGTTGAGGCTGTTGACATGGTGACTACCAGTGTGATTAGATGAATCACCAGCACTAATTAAACAACTAAACATTAACAAATATGCATCAAAGTAAAACCTGACGTCTTTTCCATCATGTACAGTGACACTGTCGCCTTCTGCTGCAAACAAACCTTGACTCACAGCGACTGTCACTTTCTAAACTAAACAACTGGCAGGTCGACGGTAGCACAGCCGAAATCTAACCTGCAGAGATCAACGTTAATTAGTTCAGATGCTAAACAGACTTGTTCTTATTCTTCAGAAGTATGTGACGAATAAGTCACTGAGTCTGAATTAAAAGCCAGAAAGCTACAGCTGACAGTGGGAGTTTGTTTTAGAGCGACAGTAAATGTACATGACGTCATTCTTTTGCCAGACTTTTGTGATTTCACACTTTTTTTCCACACACATTTTGTCTCTTTTTGTGTGTCATTTCATGACGTGTGTGTTTGTCATTAGTGATCATCGCACACATGTGAACACTTTACAGTTTCAGATCCGTTTCCCACAAATGGGCCATTAAACCAAGTGGAGAAGTGCACAAGCTCTACAGAAACACATTAAACTGTATCATGATCAATACAACTTTTCCTGTGTGTGTGTGTGTGTGTGCGTGTGCGTGTGTGTGTGCGTGTGTGTGTGCGTGTGTGTGTGCGCGCGCGCGTGTGTGTGCGCGTGTGCGCGTGTGTGTGTGTGTGTGTGTGTGTGTGTGTGTGCGTGTGTGTCTGTCTTTCAGTGTGTCTGTCAGTCAGGTAACAATCCCTTCGTCGGTCAGTCACCTCTTCATATTGATCGGTTTTCCTAAAAATGTGTTTTCCATTGATTGACAGTGGAGTAATTAAATGATGGAGAGGGAGCCTGAGGCACTCTGCATTGATTGGCTCTACCAGGTTTAACAATAAACTGCATCTCAGATGGGGAAGGCCTATTTAATAACCTGAGAAATTGTATTTTTATGGCAAA
Source organism: Ctenopoma multispine (assembly GCA_034779795.1). NCBI lineage: Eukaryota > Metazoa > Chordata > Actinopteri > Anabantiformes > Anabantidae > Ctenopoma > Ctenopoma multispine. The sequence continues at coordinate 23,235,855 of JAUYWH010000020.1, read as the reverse complement.
TCATTGACAACAACAGGTAGAAATCATTTCCTGGTAATTGCTACTTCTGGCTATCCCTACTGGGTTTGGTCCAGACTTCAGAGGAGAACGAAACAGAGAGAAGGAGCCAGAGAGCTTGTTGTCAACAAGTTCCTGCCTCTCTCTTTCCTCTCGTTATCTCCATGGCCTCAGTATGAACCCGCGTTCACACCATCCTCCAAGAAACGTGTATTTTTTTTTTCTTTTCTTGCTTGGTGTCAGAATTTTCCGGGAGTGTGGAGAGATGAAATGAAAAGCAGCAGATTGGATTCGCTCTCACAGCACTCCAAGGCCCCCACTGCTGGGGAGCTGGTGACCAGAGTTTGACTCCTGCGTTTGTCAATCCCGAAAATAACCAATTTTTACAAGAAGATGAAGGAGATTAGAGAAAAGAGGCGGCGTGAAGGGGATTAAAAACTAGTAAGCAGTAAACAGTGACATTTCTCTTCAGTTATTTGTGGTGTGGTAAGAGTAGGTCAACTTTACACATAATCATAAGTTAATGTCAGGACAGACATTAGATTATGTTACTTGGTTCCACAGCAGCACAACACAGAGAGTTCAAGAGTAATGAAGAGTTATATAAAATAACTAATGAAATGTTAAAACTCTGTCTACAAACAGAAAGATGAACATCATTTAATGGACTTTAGGCTCATTTACTGCTGCTCCACCCCCACCCCCCCACCCCCCAGTAGAAATCTTTGAAAGAAAGAAAGAAAGAAAGAAAGAAAGAAAGAAGGAAAGAAGAGATGGGGCAAAGAAAGGAGGAGGAGGAAAAGTAGAGGAGTGAGTGCTGGTGACAGAGGAGAGGAGGTGGCAGGGGTTACTGCAGGTTACTGCTCGTCCCTGCTGACAGACCTAATGAGCCGGCTGCACGGCTGCTCCACTCTCGCAGGAGATAATTAAGACTGGAGTGATGCAGCAGCTGAAGCCAGAACCAGGCGAGCGGCTGGAGACTTGAAGGGCCTCGCTCTTTGATAAGAAAACCGTTCACAGGCAGATGACCTGACTGAAGCCTGTGGGCTCTCTGAAGCAGCTGGCTGTCACTAATGCCCCGCTGGCTCCTTTACTCCCCATCTCCACAGCTTTTTGTTTCTAAAAGGCCCAGACACTGATTAGGATTGCTCTGAGAACTCCGTGAAAAATTCTAGACACACTGACCCGTCAGTGAACCCATCTCTCGGTGAGAAACGTCTGACAGATCCACAGAAAAGTGGGAAAATGCTGTGTGACGCGCCGCTCGCTGCTCAGCCTTTCTGATATTTCGGAGCCTTGTCAGGATGTGACAGCAGTTGTAAACAGACTGTGGCAGTGAAGATGCTATTGGTGGTGACGGCGGTGAGGTTCTCTTTGTCTGTCACTATGCATGTGTGACAGGGCTCCTGGATAATGAGGGTGGCTGTGGGGTTGCTCTAACATCATGTGAGAGGACCTAGGGCTGTAGGTAGGCAGTTGTAAGGACTGTTCCTGTGGGGTGTGAAAGGTACGCGACTCTAATCAGGCTCTTCAGACTTCTGCCGCTCTCTCTCTCTCTCTCCCTCTCTCAGGGTGAAGCTCCCCAGTGGGACTGTTTAAACCCCTGATGGAAGCTGAATAAAATATTTAGAAGTTTAGACACTGGCAGCTACAATATGATGATCGACGTGTAAACTCGTCTGTGTGTGTTTGTGTCAGCGCTGACCTGAATTTGAACTGTGTCTCATTTACAGTGTAACAGCTCTGTTTAGTTCACAGAACTCAACATATGTGTTTATGCATCATATGTTACCTTCAGGTGCATTAGCCAACACATTTGGACTAATCATAATAACTAGATTATGAATTTGCATCAGTGGAAATTTGATACTTTTGCAAAACTCCAAAATGACAAATTAGCTTTCTGTCCTTTACACTGTGATTAGTGATCAAATGCATCCTAACAGTTTGTGAGACAGAGAGTGGAGAGCATAGAATTTCACTCAGACCCACCTGTGGTGAATTGAAGTGAACTGGACATAATGTAAAAAGGCACAGATTGTGTCTGTACTGTAAGGTTCCATGATTCACACTGCATGTCAGGACGTAGACCAGAACTCATCACCTGGCTAAAACCATCAGTGAAATGTGGTGGTGGCATCATCATGCTATGGGCGTGCATCTCATCAGCAGAGAGAGTGAGAGGCTGAAGACCTTAAAGAAAAGCTTTTCCATTGTGCATGAGACCTGAGACTGGGCTGACAGTTAAACTTAGCACAACCGTGATCCAAAGCGAACTTTGACTTCAGGCCCAGACTTAAACTGCAGGGAACATCTGTGGAGAGACCTGAAGATGGCAGGTCAGACGTTTCCCATTCAATCTGCTGGAGCTTAAGAGGATCTGAGGATAAACTGCTCAAATCCTGGTGTGCACAGCTTTTAGAGACTTACCCAAGAAGACTCAAAGCTGCACCTTCTGCTAAACACAATACTGAATTAGAGGTGTGAATACTTAATACTGTAATACTTGTATTTCTAATAAAACATTTTTTACATTTCTGACAAAGTTTTCACTTTGTCATTATAGATTGTTGATGTGTCCATCAATCAATGGAAAATGTACAATTCAGTCAAACATGCAAAAAGAGAAGCAGAGTGACTGTGGGTCACAGAGTGATTTGCTGCTGCAAATTACCAGAAAAAACAATTAATGCAACTTTTACACGACCGCAGTCTTTCCATAAGTTGGCTAAACATAACTTTAAAACTCATGGTGGCTGTAAAGGCAGAAGCACAGTTTTGACTGACAGAGTAATTAATGCTGATAACCTGTAAATCAACCTTTCACACGTTCATTTAACTTGAACGTGATCCGATGATCCTCCACATGCTGGAGGCTCCTGTCGTAATAAAGGGAAGTTACACTCAGAATTCAGAATATTTAAGAACATGTGATATAATCTTTCAGTGCTGGCTAAGAGTAAGACGGCTGGATTTATTCATGTTAGTTGACTGTGAAGTACTTACTACACACAAATGATAAACTAACATAGATATTGAAGATAAATAGTTTAAATCAAAGCTTAGAGCATCAGCTGTGGTTGGTTCAAATGAACACATCCTGCTAAAAAGAATCAAAGCTGTAGATGTAAATTCAGGATGTCAAAGCCGCACCTTCACAGTATTAGTAGAAACCACTGGTTTCACTCTCTCAGTGTCTTTGGTGACTTACAAGCAAATTTCAAACCACTCTTACAACTCAATCAGGCACCATTGAAAGTCATCATCATGTCATGTGTAAGTTCCAAACTCATCTTTTAAAAATCACATGCCATAGTAGTGCATTCATTTCTGTGATGCTGTGACCCAGATTGTTTTACACAGTTACAGCAGGACTGGTTTCAGTGCTGTAAACGCCTTTGTATGATCGAATGAAAAAATGCTAAAAGCAAATATGTAGCTGTCACTGTTCCACAGTTTACCTCCTGCAGTACTGGAGCCAGTTGAACTCATCTTTTTTAAACCTTGCTTCTACATACATACGGTTTACTTTGACATAGGAACGGGTGAAAACCAGCTCTGGAGTTTAGCCAAAGGCAAAACCCGATGCAACCAGCAAGTAAACGAACCCAGTCTTTGGCAGGGTCGTCTCGGTACGATTTAACTACATCGCATCACAAATGTACTAACATCGCACTCCAGTCATGTCGAAGCTCTGTGTGCGATTTTTTTTCTTAACTGATCACTCAGAGACGACCTGCTGTGCTGCTATATCTTCATCTTGAATAAATGAAGCCTTCTGAATCTAATTACTTCTCTAGCTGCCACATGGGACCAAATCACATATTCACTGTAATCTTTCCTTCAAAGTAAAGTTGTAGAAAATATCCTACGAGTTTGGTTCATGTAGGAGCCAAATTTGTTGCTGGAGCAAAAGCTTCATTTACTGGGCACACGTTGTCCCTCACTGTTACCTTCAGGCTAACCGCCTCCAAAGGTGGTTGATGATGACAAAGCTTAGATGCTGTGGGATCTCCAGATACAAACCTGGACATAGTGTTGGTGGACAAAAGGCCATAGTGATGATGGAGATGAAGCTTGAGACACCAAATGAAGGTGGAGATCTGTCTCTTTAGCTGCTCAGTTAGTCTCCAGCTGTGTCGTGTTGGAGTTAAAGTGCACAGGGGATTTATCAGAAGGTTTATATTAAAATGATGACTCAGACTGTCTGCTGTGAACATCTATCACATCCATTCTGCTTCGTTGTTCTTTGCATTGGCGTAAGTGAAGGATTATTACAAACATTTCAGTCAGGCTCACTTTTAATTTAAACTCAAAACGCAGCGCTCTAATGCCTGACTGCTCTCAAAGCTTTTTCCACTTCTATTTCTGGACATTTTACACACAAGTACAGGATTTTATGGTGAATAAGGAGGCTGGAAATGTAGGCCTGGCACTGAAGATCGGCTCAAACCACTTCTTTATGACTGCTGCTGGATGTACTGTAGGCCTATTGCTTTTCTGTCACCTCAGACTAATTATTCAGCTGTGGCACAATCACACATTCAGAGCAGCAGAGACTGGGTCCATATTTTAACTGGAAACACATGAGATTTAATGTAGCTGAGGCTGTAGACAAAGAGAAAATGACAGTGGTAAACCTGACCATGCATGACGATGCATGTGGGGCAACACATGGACATAATCTCCGAATGAGACGTTCATACCCCGTCCAGTGGGTTTAGAGTTTTTTGAATGGGGGAATGACTTGTCAGGCGGCTTTTCTCCCCAGCATAATAAAGCTGGAGCAGGAGGTGACCATGCATCTGATGGCGTTTTAAATCGATTCCCCGTGCATTCATTTCTGCCTGGGCCTCGTGACTCCAGATTTCTGCTCGTGAGTCGGCCCCAACTCGATGCAGAGGCTGAGGTCTTTTCCTTTAGTGTGAAATATGGGACTCCAAATTGTTGCCAGCACTATATGAAGCAGTTCATCTCCCAAAAACCACACTGTGGCACCAAAGCTAACCTGTGTTTAAATTTCACAATGGCTGCCATTTGTGTCCCGACTGTCTTTAACTCGTTTTCTTTTCATTTCACTGACATATCATAAAGCATTCATTATGTGTCCCAGACTGCTGAAACAGCAGATTTTTTCTCTCTACTCGACTCCCGTAAATGGAATTTTAATTAACAGTAAAAACCATGCAATGACTTGGAAAGGCTGTAATGAAGTTTTTTACGCGGCGTGCAATTTACAGCGTGTGGTTTGGGTGTTTCACTGATATAATCATGGAGGGGGGTTCACATTCAGAAACAAGCACAACAGAAGTGCCTTTGTTTGTCGGCGTCACGCCAGAGGAAAAATGAAGAGACCATTAAGGAACAATGAAGCAGATGCAAAGCATTGTGGGTTTGCTGTCTAATGGCTGCTGTTGGCCGAATTAAATCGGAAGTGAGGGATGATCTGTGCTGAGTCAAGACAATCAGAAGAGCAGCTCACTATCGACGGAGTCTCATTATGAAGAGCTTTACACCCTGCAGGTGGACACAGATGGAAGACTCTGTTACACATCTCTCTCGCTTTTATATGCCGATGCAGAAACATCTGTGCTTTGATTGGGTTTCCATAAATTTTTAAATTTGAAGAAATATTTAAAGATGTTTGAGAAATTCACTTATGTGTGAGAATCATTGTTGTTCAGATTCAAGTGCTCCCTCAAAGACCTATAAAAGCCTTTTCTGCCTAACCGTTTGCTAAGTGTCTGCGCCTGAAGTACTTTTTTAATTAAAACTGCTGTGACACTCTCTGTGGTACAAGAAATCCACCATTTAGCATGTTGCATTTCAATTTCAAGCTTCTCAGTGTCACTGCTTTTTATTGTAGCTCCTTTGTCAGAAACTTTCATTCTCTCCGCCGGACTTGAAAGTGTCATGTTGTGTCGCGTCGTTTGACACCTGAAGGCCACAGACAGGAAACCAGGTCAAAGCAGAGCAGCAGAAGCAGAGGAGCTGCTGCATAAATATTTTACCTGAAGCTCATGATGCACATCGATTTCCAACGTGTTACATAACTTCACAAATGAAGAATTCATTTAAATTTAAACTATGATTTAAGGTACAGTAACTTCAGTCGTTCCAGTTCATTTGAGACGTGAGATAATGTGTAATAATAACGAGCTTTAAAAAAGGTCTTGACATGAGTGATGTCCAACAATGGTGCAAAGTCTGCTGTGACACAAACACTGTGTTTTTCATATTTAAGTTCTGCTGAGAAAAGAAATGGATTCAACCCTGTCTCCCTTCCTGTCTCTTCTACTGGTTGGTTCCCTGCGATGTATAGCCCTCCTCTCCCATCTTTTCAAAGTGTCGCCCCCCACCACACTGAGATCGGGGCTCAACCAGAACCCCCCCATCTCCTCCCTGCTGGGAGAGAGTGAGTGATTTGGTGAGAGACGCAGCATGACAAAAACATCAGAGGGACAGATCCCTCCATGATGCCTGTTTCATCCCTCAGCACAGACACACATGGTGCGATACGGGGGCACGTGGCGGACACCTGTAGCTCCCCGCAGAGCAATGAACTCTGGGAGAAATGGAGACGCCGAAGATGAATAGAAAGAGGAGGAACTGTCTTTCTGTACAGTTTTGTACAAGAGTGATGATGGAATGAGCACTGAATCCAGGACACGACAACAGCGCTTTGCATTGGTGCATCATGCTTCTGTGTCAAAGCTGTGTTTGGTCTAGCCCAGTTTGGTTTTCATTTCATCTCTTTATTTCCCTGGTGTGTTACTCAGAATATTGCAAATAGCAATTTAGCGTGGTTAACATAAACACAGAGCACCAAACTCAGTACTGGGTGCAGCAAATTCTGTTTTTACCCAGTGTCATAGCAGAAGGAGACTGTGCTCCTGAGGAAAACAGCATTTCACCAAGTGCCCCAGAATGAAACCCCCCTTGGTTATTTGATATTCATTTAATTACGTCATGAGAATTGAGCAAACTGTGCAGATAAAGATTGTGGCCTGTGATTGGAAGCTTCTGAAAAAGCCAATAAATGGACCATGATCAAAGGCTATTTTGTCAAATGATTTCCAAGGTGAGGATGGAGCTTTGAAGCTATGCAGTATCGTTCACAGGTTTTGGAAAGCAGTGTCTACTGAGCTGTTCTGTCAAGTAGTTTGGAACTTATTTTATTATGTAGTTGCTTTGTCCAAATGAAAAAGAACATATTTCCCCAGTTCTTGTGGTGCTTATCCGTACAAACAGTTATTTGTTGAGCTGAGATAAAGTTTGTGTCAGTGGGCATGTATGAGGACTACTGTCTGTCTGTCTGTGCTATGTGTGGTGGTTTCCAGTAGAGGCTTGAACGCACCACCCTCATTATGCCTGTTGGTGTTTGCCTGTGTGAATCTTGAAGGCAGGTGGTGGGAGTGAGTGAGTGTTCAGTGAGTTCAGAGCTAAAAGTGAAGCGGGAAGTCGATGGTGGCGGGTCACTGAGGTGAGGATGCAGGTCACATCTGAAGTTACATAATGTTGGCTGCACTGTGAGAGAAGCCTGCAGCTGTAAATGAAAGCATCACAGCACATTTCCTTTCATAGGAAGCATGGATCAGAGTACAGTTATTGTTGGTCAGAGATAAATAGCACTATTAGGTTTTTAGCAAGAGGTTAAACATATACACTGCAAAGGCCATTGTGGATCAACTGGATCGACGTTGATGGACCAAATACAAGAATATCAGACTTGGTCTCATTTTGTTGTATGATGTTGCTGGACATCTCATCAGGTAAACTGCTGGGTGTCATCTGCGTAAAAGCAATTTACAGATAATGTCCTCAAGTGGAAGCATGTATATTACAAATATGTTATAATAATATCCTAGAACTGAACCTTGTGGCGCACCACAGGTGACATGAGCTGAGGCATTACCAAAAAAAACACACACACACACACAGACACACACACACATACACACACACACACACACACACACACACACACACACACACACACACACACACAC
>JAUYWH010000020.1:23211533-23227767 GCA_034779795.1 Ctenopoma multispine | reverse complement strand
ACACACACAGACACACACACACACAGACACACTCAGAGACACACACACACACACACAGACACACACACACACACACAGAGACACAGACACACACAGACACACACACACACAGACACACACACACACAGACACACTCAGAGACACACACACACACACACAGACACACACACACACACACACAGAGACACAGACACACACACAGATTTCCAGTAACCAGGTATCTTCATTATAAACAGCTGTGAACATGATCATCATTTCTAAAATGAACAGCACTACGTTACACAGCAGTGACGTCTACTCACCTGCTCACAGCTCTGTTACTCCTCAAGTTAGGACAATTAAAATCTGTGGGTGGAGTTTGTGCAACATACCCAAGAACAACTATCATATCAGTCTATCCTGTGACATCCCTCATTCACAGTTTCAGTGTTTCTCAGTACATTGTTGAAATTTTATTTTGCAATGAGTTTGTAGAATTAATCATAAAACACAAACTAAACAATATAAAACCAAAATAAGTTTAGTTTCCAGGAGAAGCATCGCTCTTATCTCCTCAGTAAACTCCATAAAATTTTGTCTTTGAATGCAGCTTTAATACCATGATCCAGATGGGAATTCATACCGGAGCTGGAAGCTCTGGTCTTAAACCTCGCTGTCACCTGCTGACACATTATCTGGCAAGACTCTATCACTTACCTTCCACCCCTCTTTTTTTTCTCCAGACTTTTGGATACACACAAGCCCATAACCTCCCCAGTGGTGAAACACAAAGAAATAGTATGATTATGTTGAATCCCTGTCCGTGGCTTGGTCCAACCCCATAATCCTTCCATTCTGGCAGCAGTCTGTGACTTTCTGCCACAAATCCACTCAGAGCAGAGCCAGAAGAATATCAATAACTGAAAGGATTCGGAAGGGATCTGTCCGCAGCTTTAAGACCGACTCGCAGATACCTGCCATGCAATAAGGTCAGTGTAGGTTTGGCACTGACTGGGCTTGATTTCTTCTTAAAACCATTTAGATACCATAGCTCAGCAGGACTCCATGTGATTATCAGTTATCTATAGATTTTGTGGATTAAAAATGATTTTTCTGAATTTACAGCAAGGAAGTTGAATCTGGATGTTTGTGGTTAAAACGTTTCCTAACAAATGTTCACAAACCTGTTTCATAAAGCAGTTGTTGTTGGAAATTAGCTTTAGAAAAGCGTAATTCCTAGGATGCACAGAAGGTTCATATTATAGAGGAGAGGTCGTGAGCTTGTGTGTGCCACAAGATCAAAACATCGTCATCATCATCATGAATTTGTTTCTGAATAAACGTCCTGTTTACCCAAAAGATAAAAAACACGTCAACTTTTTACCTTTCAAACAAAGAAGCAAACAGATTCACAATGTTCAATCTACATTTTATTTAAAATTTTGAATTCTTGATGAGATGAATAGTTTATTCAGTGAAGCAAGTTCACAAGAGCTAGGTCAAAATTAATTTCACATAGACCATTCAGCTTAAAATGCTGCTGACCTACTCTCTGCATGGCCCCTGAATGCCACAAAAACATGGAATGAACCATGGCTGAGAGTTTGGATGAAGGTTTAGGGGACTGCATCACATTCACCCTGCACATGAACAATAATCACAACAGATACTTGTAAAATGTCCAGTGTGCTGGTTGCTTACTCCTCCTTATTGCTCTCTCTTCGTATCAGCCCATCTCCCTCCCTCCCTCCCTCCCTCCCTCCCTCTCATTCACTACAACTCTCCTCAGCGTCAGTATAAACAAATGAGGCCTCTGTGTTTCTGCCTCGTGTCTGTTTCACACTTCCCAGCAGACCTGTAGTGTCAGATATGTATGTACACACGTGCACACACACATTTAATTCTTATTAATACTGTGCTCCTCACCTTAACATTAACCATCATAACTAAGTGTTGAACCTGAGCTTGATTCCAATGGGAAACATGTGGTGATCAGACAAAATATCCTCACAACAGAAAGATGTTTCTACACACACACACACACACACACACACACACACACACACACACACACTAGCTTAGCAGTTTCTAGTTCAGGTATTTTAAACACGTCAGTGAGAAGGAAGTAAAATACTTCATCCGTCTCACGGCTGCAGTCTACAGTAGTTTCCTGCCTGTGTGTTTAGTTGTCAGTGAGTTCAGGCTCAGACGCCAGCTTCATTATTTTATTTTTATAGTAATACTCGCTATGTTGTGTGTTCAAGTTTTATTTAGTAAATGGTACAAGAAATAATCACTGACCCAAAAACATCCAAACGTCTTTTGATAGTCACTCATTCAGTTCATCTGCCAGTCACAGGCCCAGTACACTGTATACTGTGATTTTGGGGTCAAGTCAAGTCAAATATCTTCAAGTTAAAGGAACATATTTGGTTGATTTAGAGCTCTGGAGATGGAAGACGGCCTGCAACCAAATGTAACCTAATCAAATGCAATACCAGTCAAAAAGTACACAAATGTGCTTGTTAATGGAACCTTTCATTCATTCATGTCAGACTCTAAAACCACGATTCAGTCAGCCTCACTTCTCAAGTTTAAAACACTAAATGAATTAACCATGCAGTTTATCTTCTTGGGAATAATAATGTCCTTTGGCTTATAGCACAGTAACCACCGTTGATGATGAAACCGTTAACACTGTGCTGCACTCTAGATTTGTCCAAGGCTTTTGATTCGCTCGATCATAACATTTTGTCAATTAAAGCCGCGCAGACACTGTACAGATTGTCGAACCACTGAAGTCACGGCCAGCTGATTTTATTTTCAGGGCAGTGTGAGCTGGGTCCCACCTCCAGATTAATTACCCAAACAACCAACGATCCTACCCCCAGATGATTGGATGGACTTCTAGCACGTCACGCTCAGTGATCTGCGTTTTCCAACCATCTGTGGCCTCACATTATTCTTTTCCCCCCATTATCGTTCTCCATTCACTGAAGACTCAAAACAAAGCCACATTTTTCTTTTTTGTAAACACTGAGGATACAGCCATTTGTTCAGGTAAACTTATTTGAAATTCTCAGCGTTGACGGTTCCTGTGAGCTCTTCAGAAGTTCTGGCTGAGAGGGGATTAAAATGTTTAGTGTGAGTTGACATGAACATCCGTTAATAACAGTCGCACAGCGCTGCCCAGCTCTACCAGCTTACTGTTGGTTTTGATGTCTTTGCTAACAACTGGTTCAGGTCACATTTCTCTGACAACGATCAAACTTGTTGCTGATGATTGCAAACCAGGTTCTCTGAAGGTTAGTGAGAAAGTCGATATTGGGCTCACTGCAATGCACATTTCTACTGTAACAAAACCGTCTTGTAAACCTTCAGTTCCACTGCAACCCAACCGGAGCTTCTCCAATTACAGGCATGACACCAGATCACAGGAGAGACTGGCTTTAACAGTTCCTCATACTAGCTTTGATCTAAGGAGTCTGGAAGCTGAGTCATAGCACCTGGACTTCTTTCAGACACACATCCACATCCAGTAACCTGGATGAATGAGAATCTTCACTGACATTATGATCTAGGGAAGACGGGTCATTCTGAGACAGAGACTCGTAAACCCAAGAGCCTGGAAACCAAACGATAAGATGAAGAATGTAGAGTATGCTGTACAATACAGGGAAAAGTGCTCTCAGCTGTTACACAGGTCAGCTGTGTACCTTCATTTACGCTCATTTAAAGATGATAATGTTCACATGTTGGACAGAGAAGACAAGTGGTTTCAACCCAATAAGAAAGAAGTCCAGTTTCAATGACTTAACTTTAAAACCTTACAGTTTGCACAGTCTGATACTCAACAGATATGTTGACATGCGTGTTAGGGTTTCTGACATTTAAGTGATGAAAATAGTTCTACCATATCAACATCACATTGTTTTCTAGGACACTATCCTGTCCTGACCTGTGAACTCTTGCTGTATGACCCTTCTGTGCAGATTCTTTTCTGTTGTTACTGCCAGTATAAAGTTCAGTTTGGTTTCTCACATGACCAGCAGCCTCTTTAGGAGACGTAGGACAGTCAGTGCAAATAATGACGGCTGACTCCTTCTTTTCACTAAACAGACACACAGCTTCATTCAGTAGACAATGAGCTGAGTGACTGTCTTCAGTTTGAAACTCATGCAGGGACCATGTGAGGCTCAGTTGATGCCAACATTAGCAGTGCTGCTAGTTTTAAAAGAAACAGGGAAGCTGGCACAAAACAAGATGAGCAAAGATTTTACAACTACTCATCTTATTTCCATTTTCCCCAAAAAGGATGATGTACCTGAAAATAAATATTGTCTCATAAATTCTCAGTTACATCCACAATGACCCGGTTTAAGTCACATTTTCTGATGCATACGAGGGAAAAACAGGGAATCTGCATGTATGGGAAACTGCAGGGGAACCGTGCGAAACGTCATGTGTGTAAAAATCTGACTGAGATTTGAAATTGTACCACAGGATTCTTAGGTTTGGGAATGGTTGGTGTAGTAGATGTCCAAGTGAGTTTGATTTGTAGACAAATATTGGTGCAGGCAGATCTAGCATGAACAACCACTGAGTCACTGATGCTCTTGTCTTACTGTAGAATGACAATTTATATTCTATAGACGCAGCGAAATGAACTGGTTTTGGTTGAAACTTTCCATGCACAGCCACTGCTGCTGTGTCTGATTGTACTGGTTTGCTGTTTCACTGTGCAGATGTTAAGAAAATGATCTAAAATTCTAAGCGAGGATTCGAGGCACGTCGCCATTTATCTGTATTAGTGTAGACATGGCCTTAGTGCATGTGAACGGGGGGCAGAGACATTGAAAAAGACAAATGGAGAGAGAGGAGAGGAATGAATGTAGAAAACAAAGCGAGCCTGTGTTTCTCTGTTCACACACAGAGTGTGGAGCTCATTGAGCAGCAGCCTGTTTCCCCATATATTTACCCTCTCATTTATTTTTAATCCATCAGTGCAGCCTTAAAGGCTTCATCTCAAGAAAAGGCTGGTGAGGAAAGCTGGGAAAAGCTGAAGTTTGGAAGATGGAGGCAGAAAGGAGGAGGAGGAGTCACCTGATGAACACATTCGCAGTCGATGTAACATGTTCACTTCTTCCACTTAGAGCAACGTGTGTTTTATTTCTAGTACATTTCCATCCGTTCCTGTTTGTGTTACTTGTCTATATTCAGTATTCCATTTGCTCATTCCCACCCCTGCTCTCCCCCTCCTCTAATTTCTCCCCACTCCATATTGACGGCCGAGGTACTCGAGGCAAACCTCTCCGAAATGGAATTGCTGTCACCTCCAGTTTAACTCAGGCTCCTTCCGAATCCAATCTTACCTCCCTGTACTTACCTTCTTTCTTCTCCTTAAATTGTTGGATATCGTTGCTCTGAATTTTAAGTCGGCTCAGACCTGCTGAGCTAGAAATCGTGCTCTTTATTGATGTGTTCTTTTGAAAGGCAACATATATTTATCGAAGGGAAAACTTCTGTCTCTAGGGAAACTTTACACAGATCAACTCATTCAACATACATTTTCAGCAGTGTAATTAAAGTGGTTAAATACGCATGGTGGGATTTTACTACGATGACCAATGCTGTATTTTTGTGTCAGCCTTGGGCCTCGACTCCAAACTGAGCTGCTGCCACAAACTTCAACAGAATATGGACACGTTTATTGAATGTTGCCTTCAGCACTTGTCAACCTCAAAGGCAGAAGTTGTTGCATCTGTGCATCCAGTGTCATTTATCTTGACTTTAAAGGTGACAACCACCGAAGGCTGTGAGAGGTTCTTCAGTTAATATGACACCATGTGGAAACGGATATACTTACCTACTGTTTCACATACTTTCACTGAGGAGATGATCCTCCCAGGAGAAGCTCCAGTTTAGCAGATGACCAGTTAGTGGCGCTCTGCTTGAAATGGGTCAGAACTGACTGATTGTGGTCCACTACAGCACTGCTGACTTCTGCTTATTCCTGGCCCAGATGCAGACGCATTCAACCAATCAGAGCCCGACAATTGTGTTAAAAGCAGATTAAAATATGTCAGCTATACTCTGTTTTGTTAAATATTTGTTTAAAATGCACATAAAAAGCTAAGTTATAGCAGGAGTTAAGGTTTCACCTACTACAGGTTTCTCCTGTCTGTATTTCATCATTTCCAAGATAAACTGTTGTTTTTCATTTTCATACAGGAATAGATTTCAAACTGAATGTCCAGCAGTAATACGGGATCATACTCCTGCTGTTTCAGAGCTGTGTGTGTGTGTCAGTGTGTGTGTCAGTGTGTGACAGGCAGGGCTTTGTGGTGTTTATGTCATGAACCTAGGCGACCATCGTAATATGAAAGGACTTATTCTGTCTTTATTTTCTCATCCTGCGCTCCTCCTGCTCTCTGTTGGTGTAACACTGCACGTCCCCACCCTGCAGCACACTGGCCTCCATTCAGGTGTGTTTAACTGCACGTGTGTGTGTGTGTGTGTGTGTGTGTGTGTGTGTGTGTGTGTGTGTGTGACAGGCAGTGGTTAACAGTGGGCGCGGTGACAGTGAGGTCAGCTCCATCTTTATCAACATTACTAAGCAGATTTTATGAACCAGTCTGACCACACATGTCATTGGCACACACATACCCCTGACCTACCTCTCAGCCACAATAGGTCACACACTGAAGAAGGCTCAGAAATAGCCGCTGCTGACACAACATGTCCTATTATAAGCCATGACATAGTTACTGTTTTCTTTGCTGTTCCTATAAAAATCACTCTGTCTTCCTGTTTTATTTTGTGACTCTACACACAGGTCTAAATAACCTCATTTTACTCATTTGACATCTGTCCACGTACAGTTTGAGTTGACTTTTAAATGACTGAATGAAGTGTGCTCATGCTCAGTGTTCACCGTAGTTTTCCAGAGAATGATGCAGACATGATGATGTAACAGTACTTTTAGGTCATTTTCAGCCCCTTTGATACCACACCTGCTGAATCAAACAGCAGCCTTCAGCAAGAAAACACCTTGCTGCTTCACCAACAATGGTGCTGTGTGTGTTTTGTTTTGGACCAGGCCCACTTCATGCTCCCATCATCCAGTGCTGCTATTCAGCATGGGGAAACGAGCGTCGGCAGCATCTTCTAAAGTCTGCATGGCCGTGTGCACACATAAGGATCTCACACTGAACTGGAAAAGAGAAAGGCACGTGTTTGCCCACAGTTATCTCAGCTGAGCGAGTATGGATGCTGATTTTCATGGCTTTTTTGAAGCTCTAAAGAAAGCAACACACCAAAAAGAGTAGTTTATACAAGCAGCCAGGTAACATGAGGTTATGCAGGAAATGTGTTTCCATGCACTGTAGGTTACTGTAATTCTGCACATAGATTCAGCAGGTCGGAAATTACATTTCTCAAAAACCATGGCTTTGAAATGGTGTGAATTATGTGTGCGAGCTCTGTTTCCTTCCTTCCTTTTTCTGTTTTCCTTTTTTAGAGTAGTCAACCTCTGGGCCGTGAACTCAGTGTTAGTCAGATTTTGAATGATGACTTTTAGGATAAGTCTCTGTGTAATCATCTTTCCTTTAAACTCTCTAATGCTCGTAACTGATTCTAAAACCAACGGAAACCCATATTGCTTTTGGATTTATGTGTTTTTGATCATGTAGATGTAGATGTACATCTAAAAGTGGCAAACATGCTCATTCTCTGTCATTTATGTGGCTGAACACATTTTGATAGGCAAAATCCAGCTAACACGCACCTAGCAGTAGGTCAGGTAGCAGCAGCTGCTCTCACCTCTGGAGCAGTCTGTTTTCTCTGCTGCCAAAAGCAACATCCTCGCCTCAGCAGCCCCCTCCTCTATTCGCTCTCCCGTTCTGTGTAAACAAGGTTCAAAGTTTCTGGGTTTCTTTAAGTGCAGCGCTCCTGTATTTGACAAGCTCCAACTGCATAAACATGTCTGTCGTTAATGTTTGCAGAGTCTGCAGGTTCCTCTGCAGTCGTTAACCAGTCTGCCTGCCAGCACCACTATAAACTGACTGTTTCATAACCTCCAACTGTTGGACCAGCCAAAGAAAGGATGGCATTTTGCAGGAGGTCAGTCCACTGCTTCAGCTCTATAATGTCCAGATAAATAAAACATGAACTGGAATTTGGCTGGAAATGTTCCATGAAATATTAACTTGAATGTTTGCGTTTTTGACGATGTCCTCAGATGCACTTCTGAGAACTCTTGCAATGAGCAAAAGACCCACCTGAGACATGGAGGTTTGAAATGGTTTGGATGTGGAAAGTGTGTGCCTTAAAATATATGCTGTATGTTGAAAGACAGAGACAGAGACACAGATTAATCAATCACCATTAACTGAAAACAATATTACAACAAACAAGTTCAGATAGAGAGGAAATGAAATGTCACATACATGCACATACACATTAATCAGATATGTTCACTTTGTTGTATGGGCAGGTAATGCACATTGGATTAATCAGAGCTCTTTTTACTGAAACCAGCTGTTTGCTGACCGTTGAAACAATGCTGATAAAGCTGAACCAAAACAGTAACGGTGTGGCTGCAGAAACCAAAAGAACTGAATGACATGAAACTGCTCTGTGAAGTTCAGTGAACCACAGAATCAGGTGAAATTTAAAGTCATTTAATCCATAATTCATATAAAAAATAATGACAAGCTTTGAGCACTTCCTCACAGCTCCACAGGTCTAGCAGGAGCTGTGACTTCCTACAGATAACAGCAAAATAATGGGAATATAGTGGAGCGTAAGGATGGAGAGTGCAGGAATGTATGGAGATGCGGGAGGTGTTTTTGTTTTTCCTCTGCCATGAAAATGTATCACTATTTATATTTGTGGTAACTGACATAAACTCAGGGTACTGCTCTTCTACCACTAACTATTTACAGCCAGCATTCAAACTGAAAACACAATGATAAATGAGAATCTGTTTTTTTTCCCCCATAAATATACGTGAAATGGCCAAAATGAAATGATCCCTCAACATAACACGTCATGGGAAAAACTGTACACAAACGGAGAGTGTGACTTGGTTCTATCATGTTCTGAAATCCCATCATCTGGTGTTTTGTTGAAAATGGAAAATGCTGTGTGAGGCCTGTTCAGTTGGGTCTGGACCAGGTGACTGATGTAGCCATGACTAATGGTTTATGCTGTTCTCATACTCATCAATCTTAGTGACCAACTGAGTCTGCTGCTCGCTGAGCGTGCTCCAGTCGAACCTGAACCTCTTTACCGCAGGATGAAAGATGATTATTCAGAATTATGTATGTATTGATGTTGTCCTCCGAGGAGCGCTGCAGTGCCCTGCAGAGCCAGGAAAGTCTTACCTCACAGGTTGAATGTATTTCAAATGCTTTGGTGTTTCCTTATTTTGGCCTTTACCTCCCTTTTTAAGTTGAGGTTGTGTGTTTTTTTCTCAAACACTGAGTTCAGATGGAGGTCAGTGGTGGAGCTGCAAATGGGAGGAAATAGTTAGTATTTTTAAATGTATTCTAGCTAGTAATTTCACAGAAATAAAGCTGAAGAAAAAAAACTACATCTGTATTTATGTGTGCTGTGTAAGATGCAGCTGCAGTTGTATTTGCATCTATGGTTTGAATTTAGGCAAGAAGAAACTGTTTGGTTAGGGTTAGGGGAAGATTATGTTTGCTAATTACATCACATTCCCCACAAAACACATTTGTGATAGTAGTTCAGTGCTTTATTTGACGTCTTTTACAAACCTCCTGCATTAGCTTTTTGCAGTAATTAAAGCATCTACTCTAAAATGACATAACACTTAGAGAACTGTCTCATACTAACTTAGTGAGTAAAGTTATCCCTCAGTCATCGTGATGGCTCCGTTTGCTTTGGTTCACACCTCTTAATCAGTGTCTGGTGACACATCTCTGCCTTCTGCTTCATATTCATCACGGCCTCCATCTGAAGGCTGTTTGTCTGCAAAGTCCTTGCACAGATAGGACACTCTCTCCTGCATACGCACGTTTGTTTTCATCACTTGTGGAGACGCTGACTTACATTTGTTTCCTGGAAACCTCCCCTAACTGACAGCATAACGCAGCCCTTACCCCAACCTTAACTGAAACCTATCCTTACAGCAAACCATCACTCTGAAAATCACACATTTACATGGTGGGGCCCAGTGTTTGGTCCCCAGAAAGAAGACCTCATAGTGTGGGTGTAAACAGGTTTTGTCAACCTTGGTATAAGTAATACATGGTACACCCACACGCAGATGCCCCTATGCTTGAGATACTGTAGTACTGATGATTAGTATTATCAGTGCCGATGTGCGGAGTAAGCAATGAGCCTTGAGACAGATCAGTGTGCAGTGCGACAAGGGGGTGGTTAGTGTCACCACTACATGATGAGATGTGAGTCATAGCTGAGTCAGGAGTTCGTCTGCAAACATGGGTGTTCAAACTTTTACAGAATACTATGAGTCTGTCCTCACTGTGGAGCCATTTTGGTTTGCTTTAACACTTTAGATGGAAAGATGGATAACGGTGTGTCCAGCACTGTGGTTTAGTAAGATATTACAACAGTGACTGGTTAAATTGACCCAGAGGACGACTACTAATGATTTTCATGGCCCCCTGACCTCTTCTGTACCACAATGAGACCAAAGGTTCCACTTGACAGACATTTGAAATATAAAAAACTAACATTTAGTTTCCCGTAGGATTTATCAGGGATTTAGGTGGCTCCATTAAGGGGCAGCGTTGTTAAAGGTATTGATGAGGAATAGATGAATCTTACCTAGGCTGTAAATACAGATTAATAAAATATAAAAAATCCTCTGTAATGCTGGAACCACATATAATTCATCATTAATAAAGGCAAATAAGAACAACCCCACGTTTCTGTACAGCAGTTCGATTTATTTGTAAGACCTCTGTCTTACCGACTGTTTCTTTCCTGTAGATCATGCAGAGTTAATTTAAATAATTAATCTAAACCATCTACATGTCTCTTAGACCCCATCCCGACTAGACTGCTCAAAGATGTTTTACCTTTGATCAGCACATCCATATTAGATCAGATAAATCTGCTGTATCTCTACTAACAGGCTATACCGCACGCAGGCTTTTAAGGTAACTGCAGTCAAAGCTTTACTGAGAAAGCCTGCTCTTGACTCAGAGGTTCTGACCAATTATAGACCTATATCCAATCTGCCCTTATCTCTAAAACTCTTGAAAAGTAGTTGCAAACCAATTATATGACCACCTGCACAGGAACAATTTATATGAATTATGATTGGCCAACCAACCTTAGCCTGGTTCTACTGTAGTTTTCTTCCGTCTCCACTGTTGCCTTGTGGGGTCAAGTGGGACTGTTGGGTTTTCTACAATATTATATGTTTAGATTCTGTGTAAGATCTTAAACCTTACACTGTAAAGTGCCTTGAGATGATTTATGTTGTGATTTGGCGCTATATAAATTAAGTTGAATTGAAGATTTCCAGTCAGGATTTAGTGTAAATCATAGTACAGAAACAGCACTGGAAAAAGTCACCAATGATTTCTTAGCTTCAGACTTTTCTCTCGTCGACTCACGTCGTTAGATCTTAGTGCGGCTTCCGTCACTATAGATCATAACATTTTATTGCACAGACTGGAACATATCATTAAAGGAACAGCACTAAGCTGGTTTAAATCTTATCAATCAAACGGATTCCAATTTGTTCGTATTAATGATGAGTCTTCCATGCACACAGATTAGTTACAGAGTTCCACAGGGTTCTGTGCTTGGACCGATTCTTTTCTCATTACATTTGTCTCCCTTAGGTAATATTAAAAGGAAACACACTATGCATTTCCAGCGCTTCGGAGATGACGCTGCTATATTTATTCATAAAACCAGATTAAACCAAACAATCTGTAAAACTTGCATGTATGTTTAAAAAGCAGAAAGGCCTGGATTTCTATTGCTTCATTCAGACAAGACAGAGGTTATTCTGTTTGGGCCTCAAAACCTCAGAGAGATCCTATCTAGTCATGTTGCTACCCTACATTACATAGTATTGGCCTCAAGTACTACTGTGAGGAATTTTGTTATCTTTGACCAGGAAATCTCCTTTTCCTCTAGATCTCTAAAACATCCTTCTTCCACCTAAGGAATAACAACTTGTCTCAAACTGATACTGAGAAATTAGTCCACGCATTTGTTGATATCCAACCTGGCCATACTTAGAGTTGTTTAGGGCATGTACCCAATTTTTAAAAGGAGTCATTTGTGTGTAAATCTTTCTCTGACTTAAATCATCAGGATTGTTTTTTATTTAAATAATTGTATCATGAATCTATCTTGTGTTTCTTTCTTCTGTTGTAATTTACTCTAAATGGAAGTTAATTATTCATGCCCCCTAAAAATACATTTGGTTACAGCGTGAAATATTTTGTTAATAAAATAATAACAAGCATCCATATAGCCAAGGTGAGACAAAGAAATGAGACAAAGACAGGAAAGACGAAGGTAGGTAGTGGCTGAAGGGGTTCTACCCAGGATCTTATAAAACTGCTGGAATGACCCGTGGAAGTCGAGGGCCTCATTAAGGAATTCAGCAGAACCAAAATAAAGTCAACATTTATTGAGCGTTAAAGAAAACCAAATATGAAAGGAAAGGGGTAAAGGATGAGGGAGGTGGAGCTGGGTCCTGCCAGTGTAAGGCGTTGTTATTTTTGGGAGCTGTGAATGGAGCTGTTGTAGCTCCAGCTATGGGCGGTGTGTTTGTACACTATGCGTGTGTATGTTGGGATGTGCTGGAAGCAGAGTGAAAGACTGGCCTTCATCTGGCATGTGAGGAGGAACACCTGTGACTTCAGCATTTAAAGTAATGGTGCTTCAGTGAAGCCCACCTCAGAGACGAGACCACTCAGCATGTGCTCTCCAGATGAAGCCATGAAGAGAGTTTTACTCAGAAACTGTGCTCTCAAATCAAAGTCTTCTTCTTAGAAGAGGATACAACAATCTGTGTTATACTCAGCTATAGCTGAGTTGACATGATCTAGGACAGGACTCAAACCTGGCATCCTTGCATGACGCCAGGACTGTTTTGATGCTGCATGTAGTCCCTGCAGCCTGTAGTCGCAGCTCCAACACTGTGTTTATACCAGAAACCAGAAGCGTAATGTAAGACACTAAGACTGTGAATGTGTTCACTTGTGCATTGGAAATAATTTCTTAACAAAGAGTCTACAGCAAAACACAGGTTAATAGTAATGATAACAATAATTTATACTTACATTTATTTGGGCAGACAGCTGTATTTTAGGCCCCAAAGGTTTGGGGTTCAGTGTCTGGTCCAGGGACACTTCGACATGTGGCTAGTAATGACAGGAACCAGGAATTGATCCACCAAGCCCCAATAAATTGTTGTTGGATCGCTGCAAGACAATATATGTCTGCTCTACTTTACTGTTTACTGTTTTAGTGTCTTGTCCAAGGACACCTCGACATGTAGCCAGAAAGAACCAGTAGCCGAACCACTGAACCCTGGGTTCATACACGACTGCCCTACCAACTGAGCTACTGCCTCCCCAACCGACAATACTATTACCATATATTTCTGTTTGTATCTACGGTGCCTTAAATGTCCCCAAGGGGATTAATAAAGTACGTAAGCTACGTATTGTAACCACCGAAGTTACATAGATAGTTGGTTTGAGCTGTATTTACTTGAAATGTGTCTCTATTTAATGTAGAAATGCTTTGGAGTGAGGCTTTCTGTGGAGGGTTTTACTCAAATAGACCTGAAGCACAAAAATACACTTCAGGTCGTGAAGGGCGACAGAATTGAACTGGTCACATGACAGGTATCAGAAATGTGGTTGGTTTGCTTCTGGTGTGTAGACACTGAATGATGGTGAAGTTTAGGCTAAGTAAAGTATTAAAGTCCTAAATTGATGGAGGATTGCGATGAAAGTTACCAAGGTGGATACCAATAGTAGAACAGACTGTCAGAGTAATATTGTCACAGTGGCAGTGATATGATGCTGATGTTTAGAAGGGATGAATTTCATCATCTACTCTAGTGCAGGCTGTTGGGAATCACATTCTTTTTGTAGGGTATTAAATATAGACGAACTATATTTAGTAAACTGAAGTGTTAAAAAGTTTTTTGGTGGTAATAAATTGTGTCTCTTATTGCTGTGCGCGTTTTTTACTACACTGACGTAGATACTTTCAAGTGAACATCTGAATATTTACTGTAGCTTTTCAACAACCTGTTTAATGTATTTTACAATTTATATACTGTGTTCAGCGCTTACCTGTGCCTTGATACATATGGAAGAGGTACATGGAGACATAAATCAGACGGTTATGGTGCAGATGTATGCAGATCCTGTATGGAGATGTTCAAGCTTGCTGTATAAGTAGTTCGACATGCATGTACAACACAAATATGCAAATACAATGCAAATATAATGTATATTCATGCAACAGAATTGCAAAGTATGCAAAGATTTTTAGGTGCATTTCACTGTGTGTGTTGTATATAAATCTATATGTATGTGCATATATACATTACATATGAAGTCCCCTGGGTGTGTTTGTGTGTATTCCTTTAAAAGTGTGTATCTGGGGTCTATTCTGCTTAGTGAGCAGCTCTGCAGTGTAACCACAGCTCCTCCTCCATCCTTCTTCTTCTCCTCCTCTCCTCCTCTCTTTCCGCTGGCCCACTGCCCTTCCTGGCGTGCCCACTGAGTCAGTCCTTACCACAACTTATTAGCAGGGTGGTAAATATTCGCTGGCCTGTGCCCGGGGTTGGCACAATGGCCAGCTGCAAACTCATTATCACTTTATTATTCTCTGTGTGTGCCTCTAATTTATTCCCCTGCTGCTGCTCCAGTGCTTGGTGTGTGCCTGCTGTGCCTCAAGAGCACGCCCGGACCTCCTCCATCCCCTCCTCCTCTTAATTCTCCTGCCTCTGAAAAGCTGAGGCTGTGGGAAGGTGAAAAGGGATGGGAAAGACTAAGTGAGGGATGGAGAGGAATTTGTGGTTATTGGGGAGAGATGGAGGGTTAAAATGGAGGTGTGCAGGGATGGATGAAGGCAGAGCAGGAGCTCATTATGGTGATTTGGGAGGAGGGGAGTCGAGCCGCTGCAGGCGGTGACCCTGAACGCCAGTTTGGGCTGCAGATAAGTCCGCATTCTGGCTGTATTTGCACTGTAGTATCTCTGCTGGAGAATGCACACAGAATGCAGTTTCAGTGTCTTCTGTGCTTTTTAACCCCATTAGTGACTGTGAAACTGTCAATCAGCAGGCAGATCTGTTTCCACGTCTTCCTGTAGCAGCTCAGTGGAGTTCAGGAATCAGGCTGCAGGCAGTAACAGACAGTCAGGCTGATTACAGGGTTTACCTTCTGTCATTAACAATGTGCTACCATGCAATTATCTGCAATCACTTTATTAACAACTAATGGAAAGTGGCAACAATTTGCTGAAATAAATTCAATAATTAGTTTGGTAACACTTTGTCACCCACTGGGACAAATGTTCCCCCGTGGGTACAGTAAGTCTGACAGAGCATGTAAAACGGATTGTTTTACACTTTCCTTTATGATCTTTAAGCACCATTTTCACTGTGGATGGTAGCTTCAGTTTCAGGTTTTCACTTGAAGATGCTGAGGCTGTGTTCAGACCACCTTGAGACGGTTTCAGTCCTACAGTAAGACGAACACAATTTTAGAGTTTAAGATTCCAGCATTCGTAGTCTCAGAGTTTTTCCACCAGGTCTCAGTAGAATTACATTCCTGGCAGTGAGCAGAAGGCTACAAACAAGATTTAGACCTCACATTGGGAACTAACACAGCAACTCTTTACTTTTTTAGATTTTCTCACACATGTGAAAGCTCTTTTACTTAGGCTAGTTGTGGTTATGAGCAGTGGCAGGAACTGTTCCACTCAAAGATGATTAATGTTTCTAATATCAGATTTTATTTTTGCTAATTACTGATACAGTAATTTAAAGAACTTCTGAATTGACCCATGGCCAAATATTTTTGTTGCACTCCTGCTGAAACCAAAGCTTCACTCTTAATGGCTCATCTGATGTATTAACTGGCTTCATTTGCCAGCAGTGAAACCACTAATTAAAAGTCCCATTAGTGTGTTTGTGTTTGTGTTTGTGTTTGTGTGTGTGTGTGTGTGTGTGTGTGTGTGTGTGTGTGTGTGTGTGTGTGTGTGTGTGTGT
>JAUYWH010000020.1:23173967-23206707 GCA_034779795.1 Ctenopoma multispine | reverse complement strand
TGTGTGTGTCTGTGTGTGTGTCTGTGTGTGTGTCTGTGTGTGTGTCTGTGTGTGTGTGTCTGTGTGTGTGTGTGTGTCTGTGTGTCTGTGTGTGTCTGTGTGTGAGTGGCATGTGTCACGCACATCTGTCAGTATAAAAAAGGAAGGGGACCATTTAAAGAGCAGTGATTCATGCTCTGCTGCTCTGTTTAATGTCTCGGCGAGATCTAATTACAGCCGCTTTGAATCTCACTCCCTGCTTTTAATTAACACGCCCAAAAAGTAAAATGGAGCAAAAATGTAAAATTAATTGAATGAAATTTGTAATTCAAAGTGTGAGACTGAAAGAAGGAAGCAGCGAGATCAAATACTTACTTTACTTTTAAGACTTAGCTCCCATGGGGGTTTCCCACCCTGAGTTTCAAGGTTTTTTTTCAAAACGAGGCATCAAAATTAGGCTTCATATAGAGCAGAATAATGATGTTGTTTCTCGCTGGGAGAAATAAGTGAGGCCTGGCAGAGAGAGCCACTCTCAAGGCTGCAGAGAGTCTGGATTAATGCGGCAGGCAGGAATCATTCATGGAGGAATCACTCAAGCTCGCACACTATTGATTTCATCCGACGGGTTCACACATACACACAGATACAAGCACAAGCACAGGACATCACTCCAGCGTGTTTTCAAAGAGAGTACCCAGAGCCCTTCACTCCTGACATCCTCCATTGTGCTGAAGATTTTACACTCATTTGATACATTTTCCATTTTGACCATTAGTCCACACTCATTAGTTGCTGATGTTTCCATATAATTCAGACTTAACCTTTGAATTTAAATTACATTGAGATGATTTTTATAGAAGTAAACAACATTGAAATGAATTGAATTTGCCTACAATGACAAAAAAGTCTCATTTACATTCAACAGCATTCAGACCCTTCAAAGTGTTGGTCAGGTGCATCCTGTTTGTGGACAGGACCTTGACTCGAGTCCACGAACCACTTGTGCCAAATAGAATTGATTGGACAAAGGCTGTGCATACACGTCCCACAGTTCACACTGCATGTCGAGACAAAGAACAAGACACCTGAGCAAGTCCAAGGACTCTCTGCAGACCTCAACACCACTGTTATATTAAAGTACATTTAACGCATATATCTCTGAAATATTGACAAAAATCTGTTATGTATTTACCACCATAGGTTAACTTGTGACTATTTTCTCGTTCTACTGTCAGACTAACAGATATTTTCTCAGGGAGATGACAATAAATAATAACAAAAGATTACTGGAGTAAATAGAATCAGGACAGTTCAGCATTGATTAACCTCTGTTAATACTTTTTTAAAGAGGCACATTTGAACCTCCAGAGCTGAGTTTGTATTTGTAAATGTCTTTTCTTTTTTTTTTTTAAATCAAAAGATATTTTCATTTTCATCTCACATCTGAGGAAGATGAATATTTCTGGTTCATATACAGGTTTGTTTAATGTGTAGCAAAAGCAAAAGACAGACAGACACTCAGAAGTTTGTATTTGAAGAAAATATTTCCTTTATTCTGCAAGAGAACTGAATCTGGTGGAGCTCCACTGATAAACGTACATGAGTTCAGCTCAAACAAATGGAGAATCTACAACCAACAAACTATTGCAACCAATACAGGAAAGTAAAGTGTGCGGTGATGGGCCAAAACCATTTCAAAGAGCAAATACCAAGAGAAGCTGGTAGCAGTAATGGCAAAGGGGGGTTAATACTGAGAAAGAGACCAGGAAAACAGCCGTATGGGAGGACGTCACACAAGGATTTCAGTGGTTTCTGAATGTTGGATTTGAAAGGTTGTGTATATGAGGCTGTTCACACAGATTATGATGAGTGGTCATTTTTGAAATTGTCTTAAAATCAACATCCTCGACGTAGTTTAGGTTCAAAATGGTGGCTGATATTTGTCTTTTTATGTTAAGATGATCCTGTTTTACTCTTCAGCATTAGGCCATAATGAACTGATAAGACACACGATCTGTGAGATCAGGACAATAATGAAGACAGAATAATCCAAAGTGTCTCTAAAACGTTGTGGTCGTCTTTCTCAGCATTACGCTGTTACAGCGTTGTACACCTGACGCAAAAAGGACTCAAACTTGTTTCAGCTGTAAGCAGTGATGTTAAATTTGCCATATTAAATTCAGATCTGAATACACCATAAACAGACAAAGAACAGTTGTTTTTCAAAGACATCTTTTTTACCATTTTTCTTTTATACACAAAAAACAACAGTCAAGAGTACCAAATATGCATGCTGGATCTGTACGTATGTCAAAAAGGGGCAAAAGGGAGGGGAGCAGGGGAAGAAGGGGGTGTCATATACACTTTTTAAAATCTTTTTTTTAGTTAGTTTTTCTAAAAGTTCTTTATTTTCATATATATAAGAAGCTGTTACTCCTCAAAGCTGTGCTGGGTACTGTGATCAGATAAGCAGTGGTAAGAACACAACACGACTCCTCTGTGAGAATCACCAACATATTCAAACCTGGCTGCAAATAAAACTTTGCAGAACTGCTTCAGGGTGAGTAGTAGTTGTAGTAATAGTAGTAGTAGTAGTAGTAGTAGAGGAACAACAGACAAGTTGCTTTTTTAACAGTCCTGGGTGGTAGTGAGTATAAACACTCAGAAAAAAGGTAACAGTAGGCTTATTGAACCCTCTTTTTAACTGAGACTGCACCTTAGCTTGAATTAAAACGTACCTTCATTTTCTGAACCTAATCCTGGTTACTTGAGTTAAGAGTCAAGTTTCCTAAAGTGAAAACTCAACCAAACAGTCAGTAAAAGTAAACTTGACAAAATGGATCTTTTGGTTTGTCCCACCAACTCTGTCAACTGCGTTTCTTTCTGCTTGTTTTTAGCACGACTACGAGCACGTTCAGAAACACCTGTGCTGTAGGAGGGGAGGGTTGGGGGGTCAGCGCACCTGAAGGAAAACAGCTGCCCCTCCCTCGAGAACTCCTGACTGACAGAAATGGTAATATTACACGTTGTGATGTCATGAGATATGAACGGACGTCATCCTGCAGAAATCTCAGACCAGCATGTGTTAAAGTTCTGGTTGGCTTTCCGTACCTCCTTCAGCATTTACACCTAATGAGTGGCATAGTTCTTTCATTTTAATTCTTCTTTTGGAAGTGCACCAGATAGAAAAAGAATTTTAAAAAATCACTAAGTGTTACATTTAATTAGAACAAAAATTCAAATCTTGTTGCTAGAATTGTGTTTTTGGTGACTGGGATATCACACATCCATGTTTGTTCTTTAGATTTCTGCAGGACATTTTAAAGACAGAAATGGAATAGTGTTCCATTGCAAACTAAACTCCAGCTACGATCAACACGTGCAAACTTCTGAAGTGTGATAAGTGAGAAAGCTGTGATTCTGGGACTTTGGGTAGTTTAACAGTTTACAGCAACAGAACACAAACTAAAGTCAAACGTGACTGATTCTGACCACTGGGACATCATTGAGCAAGGACTTTAAAGATGGCTCCTTCCTGATGTGCCACAAAAGCATCTGAACTATTTTCAACACAAATGAACAAATAAGCCGACAGCCGTCGCTGACAGCACAGGACACTCATTCACACAACATGTTTTATCTTCTGAGATGTGATAATATCAAGGCAATGGAGATAAACATCACTGAAACAAAAGATTAACAAGAACTGAAATCTTTGGTGTAAATGTTTTGGGATAAAATAAAAATGAAATATATGACTATAGATATATTGATGATAGATACGACATCTCTCTAAGTGTGACTCGGGATGCATACGCAGACATCACAGGTACTTATAATAACACAAGTCTCTTGTAGATGATAATGTGTGCAATTTCAGACAAGACCTCTGTGAAGGAAAGATCCAAACATATCTCTGAGGAAAGTTTCAAAAAGTGCCTCCTTTTCTCCTGAAGTAGCTCCACTTCTGCCTGTAACAAATACTGTACATCTGTCATAAAACTCTAAAAACCTCGGCCCTGCTCACCACAAAACAAGAGGGAACTCTCCACTTCTTCTTTAATAAATGTATATTTCCATATAAAGACATTCAACAAGCAATGCAATACAGTTCAAGTAATAGAGTTATAGACTTAAGATTTTTCTGAGTTCCCTATGCAAAAAAACAAAAGTCAGCATAAAAGAAAAAACCCCTCAGTGTGTGGTGATGGAGGGGAAGGAATGACTAAATCCTGTGGGAGCTGAGGATGTGTCTAAGCTACGGCAAGCCATGAGGCACGAGCCTCTTGAAGTGAGGACGCTCCAAACGTAAAAGTCATGGGGATCCAGCTTAATTGGTTGATTAAGACTGATTTGATTGAAGCATTAATGCAGAAAAAACCCTGATTTACTTTGTTTCAGATCGCTGGCTTTGTTGTGTTGTAGTTCCTATGGTAAACTCGAAAACACCTGAGGGATTTATAACCGGAAGCTTTGTGACGGTGGCTGAATTGAAAAGCGGGCCTGTGTGTCCGGCAGCACCGTGAGAGTTAGGATCATGTTGTTTCTCTTAAATGTGACTGTGCTGCTTTTAAAATTCAACAAAAGGAAAAACTGCTTTGGACCCAGACTGATCCTTTTGTACATTCAAGATAATATTGACAAAACCCTCAGCCCAGGAGGAGGAACAGATGAAACGGTACCGTCACAGCTGGACAGAAAGGGCTGCAGAATTCATAAAGACGTAGGACAAAAGAAGTCGTCTCACTTCTCAGCTAAAACCTCGGCGTGTCCTTTACGCTGCGGCTGTTGTGCTCAGCTGTGCTGTGATCGTCTCTTCTGTTTCTTCCTCCACGCTCGCTGTTTTCAGAGACCGTATCCTCAAACCTGAATCTAATTTGGCCTGTTCTCACATGCACAACACCTGGTTTGTGGTGTTTGTGGTTGCAGGCCGTTTTACACAGTTACACTAATTAACTTTCACTCTGTTTTTAGGAACCCGAGTCTGTTCCAAACGTGTCCCGACATGGATGCTGTTACACAGACCTGATCGTCACTGTGAGTGTTTCCAATTCTAAGGAATGTACTGAAGTAGTTTTACATGAATCTGATGTTAACCAACAGAGAACATGTGGGAAGAGGCCAAACTGGATTCAATACAGGCAGCTTTAGGACACACTGAAACACATTCAGTCTCCTATTCAAAAAAAAAAAAAAGAGGAGACAGCTTATCAATGGCTTTAAGCTCCAAAAAGCTAGCCCCTCCCCTCATCTCTCGAATCAAAACGGACTATATCAAGGGCTTGAGGGTTTCCACACCGTGGGATGTTGGGGAGGACGTTGAGACGGGTGTAGATAAACACATGGTGGGTAGGTCGTATCATTCACTCACAATGGCCTTCTTCCTATAACCTGACACACACCTTCAGT
Organism: Ctenopoma multispine; assembly: GCA_034779795.1. NCBI lineage: Eukaryota > Metazoa > Chordata > Actinopteri > Anabantiformes > Anabantidae > Ctenopoma > Ctenopoma multispine. The sequence continues at coordinate 23,201,319 of JAUYWH010000020.1, read as the reverse complement.
CATACCACAGTGTGTGTGTTTATGTCCCATACACTCGATGCTGGCTTGTCATTCTGTGAACACGTCGCAGACGAAGGGGGGGTTGGGGGGTGTTTTGTCTGACTTTGTAACCAGCGTCGTCACAGATATTGTGGTTAAAAGTGAAAAGAAAACGTGATGCTGTCATTTTAGATCTAGAGGAGGGGGTGCAGGGGGAGAACAGCTGCATTTGTTTGCTATAAACCAGGATCACACTATGCTCCCCCCCTCTGCCCCCCCCCCCATCTCTGCAGCTCCACTAACCTTCATTAAAAGCTTAAAATAGCTGCAGATTATCAGACAGGCAGCGACGGGACGATCGCCTGGGGACACCAGGTCCCCACTGAGACACAGCATTGACCCCGTTCATCATCTGAGACGTGTCAGACGTCTCCCCCACAGAAAGAGCCAATGGTTGAGCAGTGTCTCTGTGACAACAGCCAATCAATCTTAGTGAATTTCAATTTTCTAGGAAGAATAGAATGCAAGTAGATTGTGTTTCTCTCTTCAGTTTTTAAGATAGATTTTATTGTGTGATTTTTTTTTTTTTAGACACAAAATGCTTCCGCTGGTTACAAAGTCGAACACTGGGCAAGAAGAGTTCAACAAAAACTAAGCAATCAAACACACAAAATTGAATTTCACTCCAAAAGCTTCACTGTGCACTTTGATTATCTCTTGGACCTTAGTGCATTTCACTGTTTGACTGCTGAATTACATTAACGCTAGATTGCACGTTCGTTCAAGTTTTCAGTATTTTCTTCTAAAGCCTGTCTTCATCTCAGGACGTTGCCTTCATCTTTCTGTTCTGTGTAACACAGAACATTTCATCAAAGCTTATTTCTAATGCTTCTGCAACAAAGACACAAACAGTCTGAGTTGTTAGCATATAATTATGTACTACTCTCTTTTTAAACCACGTGTGAGGGTTTGAATTTGTGGTAAGAGTTCTTTCTTGAGTTTCATGATTTGCGTGAGTTTGACCATCTGCAATCTTTTCCTGACTGATTTTAAGGGTAGCGACACCTGTAGCTCTGTGATTCAGTCCAGTAGCGTTCCTGTGCAAATGTATGAAATGTTGCATTCGTTTCTCCACAAGCAAACATTTTATGGTTCTGAACAGGTGTTATGAACCTTTAAAAAAGCCTAATGCGAGTTCTTTTCTTACATTTCTACTGAAAACTTAACTTAAACTATATTAGCTGCTAGTTAGTCTTCAGCTGTAGTTTGGACATTTTCCCGTTAGCTTTGTGCAGGCGACGCTAGGTAACTGAATCACAGAGTAGCAAACAGAGTGCAAGGTCCCAAATGGGGCTCATTTAAGTGCTTCTTTCTCGAACATCTGTGTTTACAGAAGGTCCTGGCGTTTCTGTTTACATACCATTTGGTTTTCCAACAAGGCTATTCGGTGCAAAAGCACATGGCCCAAAACACGGTTTTTATGTGTGGTCTCAAACACACCATTCGTTTGCTTTTCTTCACTCCTTTAGTCCATTCACAAAAAGGAAACTGAAACTCTTTGCCCTCCCCCCTTCCCCCCTCCCCCCTCCCTCTCCACACCAACTTTGGTCTCTGGTTCTGATCTGTGATGCCAAGTTACAAACCGGCAAAAACTGTTTTGTGTCGCTTGTGCCCCCAACCTCCCCGACCCTAAACCCCTCAGCAGCAGACTACATGAAGGAACACTTAACAAGTGTCCGTTGTCTTGTTATGCTACATTATTTTTGCTTTTCGTACGGAGAGGGACAGAACAGACACTTGACATCATCATCATCTCCTCCTGCATTTACCACAATCAAAGTTAGAAGTAAACAAAAGGAAACATCTGAAACATGAAAACGACTCCAGAAACAAACAGAACTGGGAATGAACAAAAGGTTTAAAATGGGAATGTCTTGTCGTCGTCATTCGTGTGGTTTCTGAGCGTCTGGTAAAAAGTCTGAGCTGGAGTTTAGGTAGCAGCGGGGTCAACCTGAAACTCTGAAGTCTCCTACTCCGTTTCCTTCTATCTTTCCTTCGGTCGCTTATTGTTTTTTTTAACATTCACAAACATTTAAAACTTCCTTGTGCAAATCAAGCAGTCTTTAGAAAGAATGCCCTCCGAAATTGTTCTTGTAAAAATATATATAACTCCAAGGTGGCTGACGTGTGTGTTGCAGCAAGTGTTTCATTTGTTTCTATCTATCTTTAACAGGTCGGGTGTTGGGGTTGCTTTGTATTTCAAACAGCCCCCCCCTCCCTCTTTCTCCCTAAGAGGGGGTTGGTTTGTTGTCTTTGTGGGTGTGCGGGGTTCATCTGCGTCCGGAGGGCATCTGTGCGTAGACGGGGTATGCGAGGCGCACGTTGAGCGAGTCGTTGTGCTGCACCAGGGAGGTCTGGTGGTAGTGGAGCACCAGGTCCTTGAGGCTGCTGTACAGGTTGTAGGGCTCAGCGAAGCCGAAGCCGCGCGGTGTGCTGTAGATGACGCAGTGCTTCACCTCACCTTCAACACTGAGGACAAAACAGAGGAGCATTTCAGTCACATGCTTTCTGTCAGCATTTTCACACCATCGCCTCTGTTTATTTGGCAGAGTATCAGTAGATTGTATTATTTGTTCTCCGCTTCCTACCTGACTGATGTTTCATTGTGACGTTTCCAAACTAATGCAAATCACTGCTTTGATCAGATGCTACCTGTGACCTTTGACTAATAATTATTAAGCTGTGATGTGTGGACCTCAGAGAAAGATACCCTCATTATACATTTCTTGAAATGAGTTCTAGCACAACTTAATGCTTGGTTTCTGGCATCGGACAACATGACCTTTATGTGGGTAGAAATACTTTGTCACTGTTGTCTAATACTAAACAGTGATGTAAGTTTGTCCTTCCACCTACACTGAGGGACTATTTTATTGATAACAAACGTGTGTGTACTCACACTACAGAGCAGGCATAGCAGCCCTTTTTGCTGCTTTCCCGGATGAGAAAGGCCCCGTCTGGCTTCCCGAGGAGCAGCTCCTCTGACTGTGTCCGGTTCAGGTCTCCAACAAACCAGCTCTTCTCATCATAATGAGGCAGGTTCTCGTCCTCCTCGTTTACAAAGTAGCCCCTGCACCCACAGACAGTCAAGCAAAATGAAATATGTGGTGAAAACAGAGGGGATTGAATCAAAGAATAAAATTACAGCAACAGTTTTTAATGCCAAAGTTTTAGCAGAAGAAAACTCACTCGTCCGTGTTCTCGTTCTTGATCCCCAGCCAGTCATTAATTCGTTTCTGACGAACTCCTTTGTGATTAAGCCAGCTATAGAGAGAGACAAAACCATTACTTCTTTCATTTAATCAGTGTTTAGTGCAGTGAACAAGCATGAGACTTAACAGAAATCAAATTAGTAAGCCTCCAACAAATGTCTTCGCAGAGAGATTTGGGACAAGGCCAACTCTGCAGAAACCCCGTTACTGAAAATAAATCTCCTCAGTAAGAGGAAAGAGGTTTTTAGTCACTGTCTGTTTCTAAAGCTTTGAGACTAAAACATATTCTGGGTCACATGACATCCACTGCTGCATACTATTGGATAACAAAAGCAGAATTTCTGGCACAACTTTAGCCACTGTGAAGATGCATGGAGAAGGGAAACAAACTGAAAAGGTCAAAACTCCAGCAGCACTTGCAGAATAAATAACTTTATTGATAACCCGATCCTTTTTAGCAATAAAATGTTCTTTTTTCTGCAAGTGTTGCTGGAGTTTTGACCTTTACTGGGAGATCACAAACTGAATGCCACACTTTTTATTATTTTTTTTATATCTTAATGTTATTCAGGTGATTCTGAAGAGCAGCCAAAAACACCAGTGTTAGCAGAAAACTGCCAGTATAATAAACTGCCCCTTCCAAGGACTGCTTAGTCAACGTTAAAGTGTGTGTAGCATGTAATTATCTCTCCCCAACTGTTGGTTAGAGTGGTTTCGATGTGAACTACCTGATGCACACTTCCTCTGAGCAGGAAAAAACACATTTTGTTCAGTTAACACTGAAGACAACCTGAACTTACTCTACTTAATCTGTAACTTAACATTAACTGTGTGCACTTCCTGAACTGGTTAACATTAGTCCAGGTTTGTGAAACAGCATGAAAATTCAGCTCATGTAAGAAGCTGGGTTTTGCTGCCTGCTGTACTCGCATGGATACAGTATGTCTACAGTCAACCCTAAAATGTTCTTTTAGATATTATTGTTATGGTGATAATTCTGCATTGCTGGTCATGTTGTCTGTGTTGTAATAATTCCTCCTGTGCTTACACTAGATACTGGTCCCTGATCTTCCGGAGCTGTATGAGGTCGGGCTTCAGGCTGTTCATCTTTTTGTCCGTCTCACGGTTATCCATGGCTTGCGTCTTCAGGTCCTGCTCCAGCCGCACCTTGCTGTCGTGGATCTCTCCGAGTCGAGACTTGAGCTTCTCGTAGTTCATCATGATCCGCTCGATCTCCTTGTCGTTGCCCTCGCGCCGGAATCGCTCGATGTAGTCCTTGCTGTAGCGCTCCTGCGTGTGGCACTGCTCCTCAAAGATCTTTATGGTCTCGTTGAAGGCTTCGATGGCTGTCCGCTTCATCTGGATCTCCTGAAGGCAGAGAGAAAAGGTAAGTGAGTGGACAGGAGACATAATTCTGCTGAAACAATAAAACAACCACGGTCTGGTCAGAACGTGTGGGTGCGTTTGTGTGTACCTGCGACGTCTTGGTGTACTCTTCATATAATCTGTCGTACTCTTTACTCTTCTCCTGGTACTGATTGTGGTATTCCTGAAGCTTCTTCCCCACAGCATCAATATTATCCTCCTTAACCAGCTGGTCCTGTGACATTGAGGAATAGAAAATGAAGCATTAAAGAAAGAGCTATACATCCAAGTCTTTGTTATTTTGAAATTAAGCTGATTGGCAATGGTACAAGTGAAACCAAGAGGCCAGCTGAACCCTGAACTTCATGTTTTAGTGTGTACTGACCTGCTGGAAGCGGGAGATGGGGTACATGAGTTTGACATCTAGCTTGGTGTTGTACTGAGCCAGAGACTCATGTCTGTAGTGGCTGATGAGCTCCACCACAGAGCTGAACGTCAGCGGCTCGGAGAAACCATACTTTCCATCCCGGTGGTAGATCTTAATCAGCTTGTTGTTGCCCCCTTTCCTGAACACAGAATGAAGAAGGAGAAGGGAGAGAATACAGAGTGAAGATCAACACCAACTTCAAACCTTCAAAGTGACATATATTCAAACTGTAACAGCTTCTAGTTCAGGGCTCACATCCTTCTAGAAAACTTTCCAGTGGGTGATTTGCTCCAATTTACCAGGATGCAGCGTAGGCAAAATGCTTGCACACATGATTTCCCTCAATCTGTAGTTAACTAGAGGGATAGCTGCATAAAATTGGAGCGCTACTCTACTATCCATTCCAACCTCCATAAATCCCCTTGTGGCTTTAAAACACACTATTGCTGAATCTCTGATACAAACTACTTTACCTCAGCGTGAGCGTATAGTCACCCTGCATCTTGGTGGAGGCGTCCCGAACCAAGAAGGTCCCATCAGGCATGTCTCTGAGCTTATCATTCACCTCCTCCCTAAGGACAAATCCAGAACAGAAAAGAAATAAATGAAAAACAACAGTGGGAGTTGGCTGAGTGATCTGTGCACAGATGGTGTTCATTCTCTAAAGTCTGCCTCCAATTACCAGAGGCAGATGATTAGGACTTTCCCCACAGCCCCCACCCACCCACACACACCTCAATGTAAACAGTCCATCAACTAGATAATGCTGGGAGTGACTGGATGAACTGGTCCCAGTCACCAGCGTCTCTGCTTTAGACGAGTGTGTGCTAAAGGTGGTAGACTGTCTGTCTGTACTGTAGGTGTGGTTCTTTCTGACTGTGTGTGGATTGTGTCTGAGAGCTAACCTGCACTTAGGAAGGTAAAGCAGTGGACTAAGGTCTAAACAGTTAAGACTCATCACTTTTACAGTTTTCTACATTGCATACAGTTTAATTTTTAGGTTGTCATGGCTATGACAAGGCTATTTTATTACAATATACTGTGTTTTTAGTTTATGAAATAAAGAATCAAATGGTATAAGCAACAAATACAAGACATAATAAACTTAAAAATCATGAGATCAGCAGATTAAAGCTGCATTCTCATCACTCAAAGATAACCAGTGTAAAATATCAGCCTGGATGATGCTGCTGCTGTCTAATCTGAAGACGCATTGTGTTATACCTGGATATGTCACCCCAGTACCACTCTGCCTCCTGCAGCGAGCCTCCTACTCCTCCGTCCTTGGTGGTGTTGCTACTGCTCCCTCCAACCCCGACTGAGCAGGGCTGCTGGGGCTTCGCTGGCTTTGGAGGAAGAGCTGCAGGAAAGAAAAGAGAGAGAGAATGTGTTACCAATTAAAGAGTTGGTTTGTGTAAACTGTAATTTGACCTCTGACTTTTTGGTTTTCTGCATTTGTGTAGCAAAGTTAAACTCCAACCAGAAGAAGACAAATGTTTCCATTAATTTTGAAATATGCACACAAACAACACAGAAGGACTATTTATTTCTAGAAATGCAATGTTCTTAATCACACAAACAAACAGTGGCACGAGAAACACTTTTTAAAACAATTTAAACAAAAACACAGACTCTTTAGGTTCAGGATAGATCAACTGAATGGAGAAGTATGACTACAGACGTCCAAACATTGGCACAGAGTGCGTGGTTACATTTGGATTCTTGTTCATTTACACTCTGAACAATCAGTTTGGGGATTTTAATTTTAATTTTTGTATAAATTAGCTCATTTTAGGTTTTATTTGGTTTAGAAAGTTCTCTGAATGGCTGCTTGTATTTAACCATCATGTAAAAGTCTGGCTTTTGTTGAAATGTGTTGGTTTTTGCTGTGGTAAAAGGTTTTTCTTTACCTTTAAAGCAGACTGCACCTTTAAGTTTTAATCACAGCCATGGAACAGCCAAGTACAAAGGTAAATTCAGCCACAGTGAATGCTAACAGGCTAGAGGACAAAAAGGCTTGTGATTGCTGGCAAGCTATTGGCATACAGAACTAGCCTGAGTATGACCCATTACTCACACATACACACACAGCAAACCAAGGTTTACAAGTCTCCAGGCCCTGGATACAGTTTAAGAAACAGCAATGTCATTACTGGAGAGTTTGTACATCATGAGTCAGTAAGCGCTCAAGTACAATCACACACACAATCACACCAAGATGACTGAGTTGGATGCTGTACACAGTGAGAACACAGATGAGTGTATCCTGAAATGGCACCAGGAGAACACTGTTCATCAGAGTGCTCACGCGTGAGAGGCTGGAGCCATTGGGAGCAGCCTGGCCTCACAAATTACCAGACGACATGCACCCGCAGATGACAGAAACAGACAGAAACAATGCACAAGGAGAGCTGAACGCGCCAGGAGAAATGATACCACATATGATGATCACTCTCTGTTCCAGCTGATGTTAACATGTCACATGTGGCTGTTCTTACAGTTTGTTTTTAAGCTCTGTTAACTGGTTTGTTGGCCACTTGGCTGCAGCAGAATCCAAGCTGAAAATAATACAGCGTCATATGACAAAACAGGTGCTTATTCCACCAGAGGCAGAACATCACTGTTCCATTTCAGGGTTGGTGTGCAGTAAATCCAGTATTCAATATTCACTCCATTTTTATCCCTCATTTAGAAACACATATTCTGTTTGTTTCTATTGCTGAATTAACTAGTTTGCATGATTAAACTGCAGAATCAGCAAAGTACAAGGCTGATTTGCTACCAGGCCAGTGTGAAAAACCAGTCAATTAAAAGTGTGTTTCTTATCTGGAATTAATGTTTTTTACAATTTTAACACTTAAATGTCCATAAACCTTCCCAACCCAGAGCTTCTACTTTGGACCTCACAGATGCCATTGCCTACCCTGGTGATTGAAAGCAGTCAGTAATGTAAGACGGGACATTCAGAAAGGGGAATTTCCAAAAACAAATAACTATGAGAAATGTCAACACCCATGGATCTTCAGCACATGCTGAGGGACCTCATCGAAGGAGGTAGACTGCAAAAGCAAAATAAATTGGAACACAAACACACACCAAATGAGTTTCACTTCAGAGAAATGTACGGAGCTGCACAGTTGCAGCTTCACCTTTCCTCCTTTTCTTTGTTCTCTGTCAACCCTCCTCTCCTGCCATCTCTTTCCTCTCCCTCACTCCGACTCATCTCCTCCTTCCTCTCTCAAGTCACTACAGCCATCAGTCAGTCTCTGCATTCAAAGATGCACTGGATCGACACACACACTGAAACGTCTGTTCATATTTTGAAGGAAACTTGTGTACAGGTCATAATTTTCAAGAAAACTAAAAATAAATCAAAAGTTAAAAAAAAGTTTTCAAAAGGATCTTAGTGTGTGCGTTGTCCCGGCGCAGAGGTACATGCACTGCACAAAGGACAGTAACACAAAAACAAAAGGTGGATCACCACTATGATTATCATTAGTAATTAATGAAATGTTATTTTCATTATTAATTAAAATGCTAATAATGATCAAATCCATGCAACTAAATCTCTGAACATGGTAAAATTACCTGATAAATGTGAGTTTATTTTTATAATCAACAACATCACAGCTGTTGGCAGTAACTGACTGTGGCATGTTTCAGGACTATGAAGGCGAACAACAGGGCAATGAACTGGATCTATAAACCCACAGAATCATGAAACAAATGAGTGTCAGTGACCTCTGCAGCATCTACGGAGCAGAACCCTCTGACAAGCTGATCAATACTTCAGATTCTGTTCTTCTTGAATAAAACCACGAATAAGTTAACGTAGTGATGACAACCATCCTAACAAATGAGGACATGAGTCGAAAACGCTGTAAGGTATGAAAACTGTTCACATTCCACAGCTGTAGCCGTAGAAATCTGTAAAAAACGTCAGCCACAACTACTGCATGAAACACTCCGAGCGGGACGATGAACAAAGGGGGACCATCAGCACAGCTTTCCCTCCCCCTCCTCACCAGACAAAGGAGCAGCGCTCTGCCACACACACACACACACTGAGCGATATCACTTGTCATCACACACGCATGCACAAACCTACAGCACTTCTGAACAATGAATGTAAGCACGGACTGACACGCACCATAAACACACACTCGCACACGTCAAACACCACACAAAGCATCAGTGGTAGAGCTCTGGCAGCATAAAGATTTGTAATTCACGTGATCAGGTTTCCCCACACACACACACGAAATCACTGCATATACTGCAAGAACAACATTAAAACTCAGTCTCATATTTCTACAACTTTACATGAGGAAGGAGCTGCAGGTGGTGGGAGTGTTTTAGCATCTCACACACAAACTCATACACACTCAGCAGCTTACGATTCTTCCTGGTTTCCAACCTGCGTCCACATTCATCCAACTGATTCACATTCTCAACAGTTCTGACACTAAAATGTCCTAAAACAATGAAAATTTGCCAGAGCTCACTGCAACATTTAAACATTTCTATTTTTGTTCCACCAACAGTTTGACATCTAAAATTATTATAATTACATTACATAGAAAAGAAGTAAATCTCCACATTGGAACCAAAGAAAGCAGCTGACTTTCTGTGGACTGACGTTCCAGCATTAATTCTCTAACCTAAAGTTGTACAAAAGCACACTGAGAAAGAATGACCACAAATGCAAACACACTCTGTGCACTACAAGGGGAACGAGAAGGGAAGAAAGGGCTACAAAGGCATGAAACAGAAGAAAAAGAAAGAAGAAACCAGTAAAACTGAAAGTAATTGAACTCAATTTGAGAAGGGAGTAAAGCAACTGGGGAAGAAAGAAAAAAAAAAAAAGAAAAGACAGAGGAAGAAAATAAATAAGAACCAGCCTAAAAGAATAAATGTGTCCCGCTCCGTTTCTTACCGTCCTCCACCATCGCGCTCTGCGTTAACTGCATGCTGCCTCTCAGCTGTTTCTCTCCTCCCTCCTTCTCTTTCTCTCCTTCTCACCCTCCCTCTCTCTGCAGCTCTCTCACTCACACTCTCTCTCTCCTCCTCCACCACCACCACCACCACCACCTCCTTCTGCTGCTGCTGCTGCTGTTCCTGCTCTACGCCTCGTCAAACTGAAGGGAAGAGCGAGCGAGGCTGATCCTAAAAGACAAGACGACGCACCAACTAATCCCTGCACGGAGGCCCGCCCCCTTAGCCTATCACACTCACGAGGGAGAGCAGGAGAGAGAGAGAGAGGAAGAAAGAAATTACCCTGTGGTATATGCATTCCATCTGGGACACACACACCACTGTGAAGCATCAAGAGCTAAATCAACAGGTTGTCTCGTTCTACTCATTCTTATCATTGTTTACCTCAAACACTTCTGACTTTAACCACTACTTCCAAATAATGCATATAAATAATTTCTCTGTCGATTTAATGACTATAATATTAAAATTACAAAAGAAAGGGTAAAAACTCAATAGTCTGTTTTTGGCTCAATATAAAGAGGCACTGGATGCAGCGTAAGAAATGTCAACACATCCATCTCCATGACAACTGAGCGCACAACGGATGAAAGCTTCTCAAAAAGCTTCTAAGTGCAGCGTGAGTTGGGATTTAACTGTCAAACTACAATTTCCAGCATCAATAATGAATTTTGATGTGTGCTCTGTAATACCTGTGGACACCTTTGTCTTACGCGGTGTGATGTTTCATTTAGAATGGCTCCAGTTTGATCTCAGATTATGATACTAATAAAAGGCTCTCATCACTCAGTGACGTGCAGACAGTCAACATTCAGGGGATTATGCCTCTTATGGGCCACGTGTCAATCCAATCCTGCAAACGGTGATTACGTCATGTATGTAAAGAAGCTGACATGAATGATGCCCCTCGGCGCCTCTCATTCATATTAACCACAGCAGGTATGTAATGCACGTTTCGCTAAATATAAATGAAATGATTATGTTCATTTAACACAAACTGTCCAAAAGGATTTACATTTGTTATGGATTTTGTCTTATGTTGTCATTTCAGCACATTCAGAGCGATTTGCACATAATATTTAACTGAATAAAGATATGAAAAGGGAAAACTGTACTATACTTGAGTCCCTCCATCACAGTGACCATCATGTCTCCCTTGTAGAGCTGCTCTTGAATAAAGAAATGTATTATTAGCTCCAGTGTTAATGTCCCTTTGCAGGTGAGTCAGTCATGCAGAAGAGTGAGAAATCTGGTACTAATTCTAGTACAGCTGTCATCAGATTATGACATTAACAAGACTTTCTTTCATATAGATCTGAATATGGGAAATGTTTTAAATTTTATGATAAAACCCTCCATATTGTTTCTTTAAATGAAGAATTTGTACAATATGTACTGTGATCATATCATCATGACATTTAAAGAAGGATCAGTTAAATAATCACCTCAGAAAAAAGGCTCTGCTGGTTTTATTGTTGTCAATGTGACATTAGGTTTGCATAATTATTCAAGGTTTCTAAAGTCTTCACTAAATCATTATGATTGCACAGAAGTCCAACACAGACATGAAGTAAACTGTCCACATTAGAGCAGGTGTTTATTATGTGCAAGTTGATTTTCACACTGAACAGAAACTGTGGTGAAATATGCTGCAAATGAGCCAAGTCCTGAATCTTCCTTTAACAATAATCACCCAGTGATTTTCCACTGAAAGACGAGACTCATCATTCACCCGACATACACAAGTTGCCTGTGGAAACGTAGGCTTGTCCTCCCCTGGGGGGGGGGCGTTGGTACTCCACCTGTGCTAATCACCCGATGCACAAAAGCAGCGCACGCATATACACACACTATAACTGTCAGTGAAGCTTTCACGTTTCAATTCTAGTGTAATAAATATTCTAATGAACATCTGCGGGACGCTCTTCCATTGTCTCTACCACCATATCCTCTGTGTCTGTGGCTTTTTACACTGCTTGTCAGGCATGACACAAGACAAAGACAAAGCTGAGAGTCAGTAAAAAATGGGAAGAGGTTTGGCTTAGTTTAGGTGTGATTGATGACAGGACGAGCAAATTGAGGCAACACACTGTAAATAAACAACCTGAAATATCATACGATATACGCTGCAGGTATGAAATACTGAACAAGTGCATCTGCTTTCTCAAGAGGAGCAAATTGAACTGCCATTCAAAACAAGAGCAGGAGCGATTTGATCAACTTTTAACAGCAAGGATTCTTCTTTAAAAACAAAACAGATTGATTCAGACCAATCAGAACATCCTCACTGACAACAGTTCTTCTACCACTACTATTTTTCACCCATGACAATGACTGCAAATGTACGCGTGAATGAATGGCTCTGGGTGCAATAAAAGCCAAGGTCCAGTGACAGTTAACTGTGTGAATCACCAGCAAACAGCCACTGTGCTGCATTTCCATCCCTGACACATTTAGGATCACTGACACACACACACAGACACACACACACACACACACAGACACACACACTGAACGACAAGAAATAAATAAAATCAATGCCTCTGTGTTCAGCCAGAATGAAAAAGGAGACAGTAACTTTAAATGAGCAGAAACAGGATGGAGATATTGCACCAGTTCACCTCACCTCAATATACATCAGATAAAATTCTGATTTTATTATTCAGGATGCAACAACCAACTATCTGCTGACACAAATCTCACCTACAGTGAAAATACACCGGTATATAGTTTGAATCAATGTCATCTAGAGGTTGAAATACTTCCTCTGACAAAGCATCTTAATCTAAAAGCCTGTGCATTATCTCTACAACATGCCAAGCATCAAACATAATACTGCACTTTATGGTGGCCGTGGAGGATACAGTACATCTCAATGGACAGATGGAGGAAGAAAAAGGAAGAGAAAAGAGACAGAGCTGCCGGGCAAAGCGAATTCAACAGCGCCTCCTGGAAACAACACAACGTCCGACATCTGCGCCATGATCTATTCAGCGCACCGGGGGGAGAAGAAGGGGGGTGGGGGGAGTCAAATGACACTGGCACAATTGCCGAAGAAAGAAAGAAAGAAAGAAAGATATTCAGTTCTGAGCACCAGTTAGCAAGAAACGGACACACGGACTTGCAGATGCGTGTCAGTTAAGCGGAACATGACTAAGAGGTCCGGGAGCTCCGGGAGCTCATACCCCTAGATTAAGTCATTATTCCGGCCACTCTGTGTCTTCCGTGTCCCATTCCCCACTTTCCGGTAGCCGGTACCGGGTAGAGCAGATTATCGGTATGATCCAGATGAAGCCGTTTCATATACACTCTGATTGCAGAGTAATAGCAAACAAAACGGAGCAGGTAGCAGCAAAAATTAGTCGCTGGCTTCACGGAGCAAATTCAGCTTCAACGAACTGCGTTTGGTTTTTTATGCATTTTATCCAAAAAATATTTGGCTTGTGATTTCTTCTGACTTTACCGTTCATTTATCACATAACATTATTTGCAGACGGACTGAAAATGATTTCGGGTCCTTCTAACTTATGAATACATAACAGTTTTGTCTCCAAAACGAATCGTTAGGTGCAGGTTTGCAGAGCTGCAGCTAGTGTCAAACCCGGAATCAGCATAAAAACGCACAGAGGAGCAGGTCTGCTACAGACGGTGCACCGGAGAGCAAGAAATACAGATTATAATGTGCTGATGGAGCTGTCATTGCTACCGGAAACTGGTATTTGAGCTGAATTAAAAGAGAAATGTCGCAAAAGCTTATAAAGAGCCCTGTGCCCCACTGCAACAGAAAAGGGTTATGCTAGGCAAATGTACGTGTTTGGACGAGACTGTCCCCATAAAGTTACAGTGCTAGAACAAAATATATATGTATATATGTGTATATATATATGTGTGTATATATATATGTGTATATGTATATATATATATGTGTGTATATATATATATATTTATGTGTATATATATATATATAGATATGTATATATGTGTATATATATATAGATATGTATATATGTGTATATATATATGTGTGTGTATATATATGTATATATGTGTATATATATATATGTATATATGTGTATATATATATATGTATATATAGATATGTATATATGTGTGTATATATATGTATATATACATACACATATATACATATATATATATATATATATAATCAGCATAAATGAGCAGAGACACGTGAAATCCTTTCGGGAAAAGACCCGAGCAGACGTCGTTAAGAACCGCCGTGGGGGGCTCTGAACAGCAGCAGGGCCGTGAAACTTTCCATCCATCTAAACGAGCACCGAATCAAACACAACGCCTCCGTTTCCAGCGGGGTTAGCAGGAGCGTAGCGTCGCCGGCCTCCTTACCTGGCGGCTGGTCCATCTCCAGATAAAATATGAGCTCCGTGGAGTAGGGCATCATCACGTCCCTCCAGTCTCCCTCCTCACCGGCTTTCTCCGTCGTCCAGACTGTGTTATACATTGCTTTCGTGTGGCTTGACCTGACAATCGTTCTTCACAAAAAGAAAACGTACAAAATGCGAAAACAACTAAATAAACCGACGTAAAACTTGATTACATAAGATAATCTATCTATCTACTTGGAAGTCTTCTATCTGAATTCCCGCTTCAGACCGGAATAAATAGACGAACGGTAACGTTACACAGCATGCACCGGGCAGCGACTGCGCCCTCCGACATAATAATAACGATGTTAATAACTTCATGAAGGCCGTCTGTGCGTGTTTACGGAGGTACAAAAAGAAAGTAGATGCCAGCTCTACGTTTCAGTCTCCTCTCCGTCTCCTCCGCAGGTGCCGCCGGTCGCTAGCTTCATTTTAAGACGAGCACCGAAGAGGAAGCTGGCGGAGGCAGACAACGGCCGGAGCAAACCACTCCGCCGCGGCTCACGGGGGGAGCCACTCGGCTCCGACCGTCACAAATGAACGCAAATACGTCATTTTCCTAATTTGGATAGTAGAAAATAACACTCATAGCTCTATTACGTAATCTAACGACGAGTGAGGAAACTCACCTCGTCCTGTTTATGTTTTTGATTCACAGTCACCCCTCCTCACGCCCCTTTCCGTGGCCCGGCCCGCCGTTGACCGTGTCTCTGCGCACTAAGTCAGCAGCAGCTGAATTTCAAAGGCTGTAGGAAAATTACTTCAGCTTCAGAAGAGAAAGACACAAATACTGTGGTTTTCCAGTAACATCGTCGCCTTCCTACTGATTGTAAGAGTAAAAGCTACTGCTGTCGAATCACGCAGCAGCTGCACATTGGATATTAATGGCCTGTTAAACATTGTTAAAAAGCTGTCAGGACTTTCTGCACATTCTTCACATCACATATGCGTTTCAATTTCCTGAGCACACCTGAATGGCCCTGCATTTGTGAATTACATTACATATGCTTTTCATACCTTACAAGCAACCATAGGTTTCTGTTCATTTCCATACAGGTAAGGAAATCAATTTGAAACAGGGAGATGAGACACGCTTGGGATATGTACTCCCTCACTGCCAGCTATCATGTCTGTTTTAATTCATTTAGCCTGAGCAAAAGGTCAAATCTGGTGATATTCTATATTTCCCCCCACTGTCAACTAATGAAAAAGACAAACACTAATAAAATATGTTATTCCTCTGGGCCATAGAGCTCCATTGTCATGCAGAAACTATTAAGCACATCAGTGAGTCACACTGTTGCTCACACTTGTGACTTCTTACTGCACACGGACCCCCAAATAGATAACCCCAGGGTAGGAAAGTATCAACAGATGAACAAACCCACTGTCAGTTTGGGTGTTTTTATGGGATTTGTAGATAATAATAAAAGTAGGCTAGAGGGAAAATGCCGGCCTCACACTGGCGAGGTGAATTTATCATTGCATGGTAATGTGACATGCAGACTTCTACTCTTTTCCCTGCGTGAACATGTAAAGTCACAACAATGTCAGAGTACCCAAATCAAGCAAGTTTAAAGTCTTTCAGTTGGTTCTCATGCCACAGTGAAATGAAGACAAACAGTGGCCGTTTTCAAAATCTCTGGTCAGCAGCGATGTAAAGCAGAAAAACATGCAATGAGATAGAGACTATAATGTCTCTGAGATTAGAGATTGTGTCCTACAGACTGTGTGATGACTGTGCACTTGCGCTCCCACGTCAGCAACTATCCACACTGCTGTACTGTCTCTTTGCCTGCTACGGATGTGTTGCTCTGTAGATGATCTTAAACTTATTCCACAAGGCCTCTGAAGCCAAAACAGTGGAAATGTAGTCCTTTTCATAACTTCAATGCTGCACTCATGTGTTTTTAGGTGTAGTTTATGTGTTGGCTGGACTTCAGTGGAGGAGCGAGGCCATTTACCACGTGAACCGAGCCTCCTACAGTAAGGTAAGTACAGTTACAATAAATGATATGGCAGCTTAACCATGAGCCTTGGGATTCTAGAGTGGTGCAAACATGTATTTAAGGAGCCTATAATACAGGGATTACCGTACACACACATCAAAACACGCGCATTCACAATATGGATATTATGGATTTACAGGATTGTGAGTTTAAATCTGTTTAACTAACCTTCTACTGCACATGTTATAATACCGGTTTTGACTATGTGCTATGGGAAACAGTGATCATTCTGTGTATGTACTCAGTGATAGTATGTGTAGCATTTAAAAGATTTTCAGCTCATTGTTAGATTTTACAGCTACAGAGCTAGATATTTAACTTGAAGAGACCAAACCAGGTTAAATGGAGGCTGCACAGCACGCTGGACACTCCATTTGAATGCTAATGTGGCTAAGTGTCTGCTGGATTTGTAATTAGACTGTGTCGCCGGTGAATGTGAATCCATGTGGAGCGGCTGGAGAAAAAAGCGTTTACATTGTTTACTGTAATATTTATAGTTTGGGTCTGTTCAGGGGTCTAATTTTTTTCAGATCTGTTTGGAGCAAGTATCTTTAAAAGAAAAAGTAAAAACAATCCATGTTGGAGTTGGGGTAGGTTTTCTGTTTGTTTCAGATCAACATCAAAAGATTTTATTTCCAGCAGCAGAGGTGACTAACGGTTTCGTCGCGTCTCACAGGGAGTGTTGGGAATGCTCATTGTAAAATCTAAATATAACTTTCTCTCACAATCTTTTTCTGCATGGAGAGAAAGTTCGAGAACAGCAGCCACTGGAGAGCCAGACCGGCCCAGCGCAACCAGTCATACACATGGTAGCAGCCTCATATCACTACAATAATCACAGCTGCTCTGTCTCTTTATCTGTCTGTCTGGTGTCCTACTTCAGGCAGCAACGATAAATGAAAGGTCTGCTCCCCAATATGTCATATATCCCTTCTATCTTTGCTCAACATCCATCCACCCACTCCATCCATCCATCCCCTCCCTAAGTTCTTCTGTCTCATGTGTCCATCACAAGAGGAGGAGAAGGAGGAGGGAAGAACGTCCTCTTGCCCCAGCACAAAAAAGACGGGCTGGCGTGGGGAGGATGTCAGTGAATCTAATGCAGCAGACACACACACACACCCCCCACATTACGATTGTGTGTAGTGTGTGTGTGTGGCTGTTTCACAGATGGCTCGTGCCGGACACACACAGCCCAAAGCTCCTCTCTGTCAAGTGTGTCAAACAGGTTTAATTGCTGCTGCTGCTCCTCTCTCTGTTTGTGTGTGTGTGTGTGTGTGTGGCTGGGCAGATGGATCCCTAACAATGACACAGGAACTGACTCTGCCCCTCGACATACAAAACTGAAAGAGAGATGAAGGCCACTGCACACAGCTCCCCATTTAACCTCTGTGACAATAGAGCAGAATGGCATCCACTGGCCTATTTGCATAGCGTGTGCATAATCACATATGAATCAACCCCGCCCACGACTCTAAATCTAAATCTAAATAGAAAATGGTTCTAGTTTGTGTGGCGTCCTGGTCGAAATAGCTACGCTTTAGCTACCTCCAGATTTTCCCTGTTGAGCCCAGTTAGACTGCTTCGCTAACATAATGGACAAGCATCCTCGTGGACTACTGTGTGAACGCTCCTGACTCATTTCTATGGTAAATGGTTCATATCGCCACATAAGCACATGCTGACTTCAGCTGTGTATTTAATACACAGACACTGACGGCACCTGAACATCTCACTCTCACAGAGTGTGAATAAGCTTATTTCCCAGCTTATGTCACATCATCTCCTCAAACTACAAAGCAGAATAACAAAGAAGTCAGGAACAACATTATAGATAATTGACCACAGGTTTACACATCAGGGAGAGACCACTGTTCAGAAGGACTATGTCTGCTTTAACACCTTGATAACATTTCACTGATTGTACTTTTACTGAATACTGTTTTTCCAGTTGGAAGCTTTGCCAGTTTAACTTCTAAATGCTTCTACTGCTTTGCTGTGTGCGCACGGCAAAGAGGATTTGAGAGAAAGAATCTGCATGTGTGTGTGTGTGTGTGTGTGTGTGTGAGAGAAAGAGAAACTCAGGTGAGCTCCTGGGAATCAGGTGTTGAGTTTGCCATTTATGTCACCATAGCGACCAAAACATCCAGCGAGGCGCTAACAATGTCTCTTTTAAGGGGCTTTAAACACAGACAAAGGTGCTGTCTAGAAGTATCAAATGCCACCTACTGAGTTAAATGCACGAAGGCACGATTTTTTTTAATTATGAAGGTGCATCAGAGCTAAAGTAACGTGACATATTTGAGAATGTAGGCAGCTTTCATAGAATGAATTTAAAATAAAGATGTGTGAACTGGAACAATGTTTGGCCTCGAAGCATGTATTTCAACTAATGGCAGCACCTGTTTGTCTATCAGAGTTTTGTCTGTCAGGTTGTGTGCTGCAGATTCTGTTTAAACTGTGAAAAACTGACAGAGCTTCAGATAATGCTGATGTCCAAAATATGTCCCTGAATAGCTTCAACTGCTGCAGTCGCTCCTGAGGAACAAGCAGTTCAGTAAACTACAACAGCAATCTCTGTGTTTCTGTGTGTGTGTGTGTGTGTGCGGAGGTTTGTGTCTGTTTTAAGTTGTGCATTATCTATCTGTGCATGTGTGGAGAACATCTGAGGTCAAACACCACCTGTGCCCCGAGTTGCAGCTTCCAAAACCCAAAACACACACAGTGTCATTCTCTGTAACCACAGAATATAATCTCAAACGCGTCTTTAATGGCAGCTATTGTGCTTTGTAAAACGAGATAGAAAGTCAGACAGCACAGGGATTGTGACACATGCTGACGCGGGTAATCTTAACTTTCCAACACCTGTGAATACAATGCTTATCTGCATTAATGTGTGTGTGTGTGTGTGAATTCTTTATATTAAAAAGCTTACGTCTGGATAAATAAGGAGTTTCCTCACTTTAAAACTGTGAATGTTAAACTCTGTTTAGACTGTAGTAGTCACTCCTACTAATTCTACAGCATGACTACAGAAAACCATTATATTTAGACAACGGAGCTCCTCCAACGCTTTGTGTCAACAGTTTGTGTTTCAACATGTCAGTGACACAACCTGCTCCAGAAAGTACTGGTTCAGGAGCCCTGACCTCAATCCCATCCAACATCTTTCAGATGAACTGGAACCAGACCTTATCGCCTAACACCAGTGCTGGATCTCACTAATGCTCTGGTGGCTGTGTGGGAGCAAATTCCTGCAGCCAGGTTCCAAAATCAAGTGCAAAGCCTGAAACCAGAGCGGAGGCTGTTGCAGCAACCCACTGATGCACACGGGTGTTGAATGTGGGTGTTTGGATGTGCACGTACTTAAATTCGTTTGGTGTTGGGTATTACATAAAAAATCACCATTTGGCAAATATACACTAAAACATAGTGTAAATTCGTGTGTAGCCAAGTGGGAGGTGGAAAAACCAAGAGAGTAGCTGATACACTGCTTTAGTCTGTTGAGAAAAATCCTCCACATCCACGGCTCAGGTCAGGTTTGTGTCTCCAGCGCGCTGGTACTCGTCAGTTCTTCTAAGAGTGTGGGTCTATGGAGGCCTAATGTAGACATTCACATGTAACTGAGTAGAATTTGTTTGAGGCATTAATTATAGATCTTTACACATGAGGCCAGATATTTCTACATTTATTCTGTCTGTTCTTTGATTTATTTCTTACTTACAGTTTCATATACGTGTGATACAACAACATCTCTGTGAAATGAAACATAATATTGACAAAACTGAAGTACTATCTGGAATTGGAAAATATTGTTTCATTATTACATATTATTTATTACATTTCTTTACTATCAATTATATTTCAGCAGTGAAATTCGGTGTTTTTCTTCCACCAAATGAGCACATGTGCAGTTCACAGTCTTGTGTTTTATAGGTTTAATTGGTCCCCTGAGTGGGCATGTGTCTGTGTGACTTATAATAAAGCAGTGCTTCAGAAAGCACAATAGTACTGTATATCTCCCTGACACATTCCCTTGTGCCAGGTACTACTGTACTGACTGTGTAATCTATCAAACACTGAGCATGTGGTTACACCTTCTTTTCTTTTAAAGGAAAGCCTACAGATTTCACATTCGCAGTCATGGGAGACAAAGAAGCAAAAGACGGAGGGAAGGATGAATGGAAGCAGGGGGAAGCCCGGCTGCAGTGGGATACTAGTAGAGGCGGAAACAGAAAAAGGACACCCAGGGAAGAGAAGAAGAGAAATGGAGTTCCATTTGGTCGGGACACCAACGTCTCATGGATTTAGAAACAGCTGTGTGTGTCTCTGTGTGTGTGTGGGGGGTATGTTTGAGTGTACAGTGATGATGAGGATGTGGTTTGCTCAGTGCCTGCTCTACTTCTGTATTTATTATCCATAGCCCACAGCACTTTTAACATTTTCGTCTGCTGTTGTAACAACTAGGGTGGAAAGTACAATTTAACAGAAAACACGAATAGGCTGCTAAACATAGACAATGAAGTGGAGTCTGGGGGAGCTTGTACACGCACACAGACACACACACACACACACAGACACACACAGAACACAGTTGCATAACATGGCGCAGCACTTTTGTATATATTATACATAAGCGTTGCTGGAGTGTGCGGGGACTTGCAGTGTGTCATTCACCTACATCTGTACTACAATTATCCTTGTAACGCACAAAATATCTGGAATATTTACACTGGATCTACTTGTCTGCTGCTTGGTTTGTATAATAAACCCAGCAAACACAGAACAAGCTGATGCACACGTGACATCATATAGTCCTGAAAATATCTTTCACTTTGATGGTTTGACTTCCCTTAATAATTAAAAAGGTATCAGACATGTTAAGACAGCTCAAGGTCAGTGTTGGCCTATGGGCCTATGGGCTTCCATATGTCTGTGTGTGCATTAGTTCTTCTATCTTTGCGAGGACCCTTTTTAAGTGTGGAGGTTCATGTTCAAAGTGACAACACTTCTTGGTTTTAAGCACTACTATGTTTAGTGTTTAATACGGCATATGTTAAAAATTAAGACCAAGTAATTAACTCATGTCAGTGAGGCCTCACAGGTATGGAAGTACACGTCTGTATCTGTGTGCATGTGTGTGCGGATCATGCAGTCACAGCGTCAGTGGGTTGGAGCCTCTGCAGTGAACCATGCAGAGAGGCCAGATTTTCTGTTACAGTTACATATGGCCATTGAAACACTGCGGAGGACACTTGAAATCCACTATACTGCTGCTGGTGTGGAGAAAGCACAATTTGTCCTGCTTCTGTTGGTCATTCCTAAAAAATCTGCCATAAACAAGAAAATTACCTGGGATTTAAGAAGCACCATAGCTGCACTCATTATCTTTATACGTAAACAAAGAGATTTTGTACACGTTACTTATAGTTTGATAATTTTTAAATATATAAGTATAGGGTACATTAAGACAAGAACAAACATCTGATCAGAGTGAGATAACATAATAATATTCTTATAATCTGCTACTGTAGATTTAACCATGTTCTCTCTGGACACCACCATCACTGTTCCACTGTTACTCGTGAAAAACGAATTTCTTAAACATTTATGCAGATGAGAAGAAAATGATTCTTGGCTAAGTTCCACATTCAGAGCAAGGAATGTGCACAAGCCCGTTAGGTACATTTCTTCTGATTGAACGAACATCTCCAGGGGTAAGACCGAGCTTAAACAAATCGTGGACTAGACACCATGCTGTAGTTCACATTACAGAGGCTGGTTTGATCAGGCCTTTTGATGCATCGCTGCCTCCGGTGGATCTTGCACATTGGATTTACTTCGGCTGCTTTAGTCTTATTGAGCTGGGTGCTGGCTGCAAGTCATGTGCACTCCAACACGAGCACACCGATTAGCTTCGCCGTCTCAAACTTTCCAGCTTAGCTAATTCGATGAGGAGCTCTCCTGATCTATCCAGTGAGACGGTGGAGTCATTACTATTCAGGGTGGATTCAGTTCCTTTCCTGGCATTGACAGATCCTGCCTCACACAATCAAACCAGCGAAAACCTCTCCACCTGTACAAGCTGTCTCACACAGCAGGCAGACACACAAAAGTAAAGTCTCAAAGTAAGTAAAATAATGCACATAGGTCACAGGATCAGGTGAACGCAAAACTGGAAAACACATATGCCATTTATGCATGGGATCATTTGCTCAACTGAAGTTTGGAATTGCACCTATTCAGAGAATAAGAGTAGGAGGGTCAGATTAGAAATGTAAAAAGCCAGGTTAGGAAAGTGCAATGGTGTCTGAACATGCAGAGAACCATCCAGAAACCTCCCGTTCTGAAATGGTCTCATGGGAAATAAAGGATGGGAAAGAAAAGTAACAGGCCTGGGCAAAGTCAAGATTGTATTTATAACTCCAGGGATATAACAGAGCAGAAGCTCTGGAATATTCAAGAGGGACATAATTGCAAGATCGAGATTGAAAGTAACAGGATCAGGTGAAAGCAAGAATGTAAATGACAAAAGCCATCGTAGCACAAGGCCGTGATGTGTCATTAGCCGCTCAATTTAAATTCACAAAATCATATTCATACCATACATAGTCAGGGACTGTGGACAAAAGCTCTGCAATGGTCACATGGGAAATAATTGCAGGGTTGGGAGCATCGGTAATAGGACTGGATGAAGCCAAGACTGCAAATGACAAATGCCAAATTTAACCAGACAGGGAGAAATAAACCGAGCAAGGGGAAGAAAATGTCATTGTTGCATCACCTTCCTGTGTGCATTTTCTGGTGTTAAAAGGACTAAAAATATGAGTTTGACTGCTGCAGTAATGGATTTTTGTTGTTGCACTCAAAAATAGGGATGATGCGTTGCCTCTCAACCTGCTCCATCTCTGTTTTTGGGTACAGCGGACAATCATGGAGCCAAATGGGAATGCAGCTTTAGAGCAGGCAGATAGATGACACACATACACTTTCCAACCCAAATCTCTCCAGCCCACCTCCTCCTCCTCCTCCTCCTCCTCCTCCTCATCGTCGTCTAGCGTTTTCAGATTGCAATATCATGCTGGCACGGAAGACTGAAACTCTCTGTGAGCATCTGTGTCTTTTTCCCCTCTCTCTGCTTATGTCAGTGTGTTCGTCTGTCAGCTGGCTCTTTGTTTCCACTCGCTCTGAAACAATCCACATCTTTCTCCCTCTGTAGGGGGGCGGACAGAGCCAAGCAGACAGGAGCTGACTCTGTAACGGGTGATGTCATCCTGCAATGTGAGCGTCCCTGTGGTCCTGATCCCATGATGCAATGCTCTGGTGACACTGAAACAGGTTGCTGCTGCAGGCTGCATCCAAAAGTGCTGAGCCGCCTTCTCTCCCTATCTGCCTCCCTCTCGTCTTTCTGTTTCTTGCTCTTAACCTTGTACGTTTTTATTGTGCCTCTCTGCTTCTGTTCTCTGTTATTATTGCTGCTTCCTCTCATCCAAATCTTCCCAACTCTCTGCCCTACATTTTCATTGTTTCAGTTTTGTCACTTGATCAGATCCCCTCAGCACCATTCTTCCTTTCCCCCTCCTCCGCTCCTCCTTTTCTCTCTTCTATATTTGCTCTCTACCCACACAGACCACACTCCCTCTCCCTCTATCTCTCCCTCCTCTCTCTCTCCACTGGTTGTCAAGGCAGCAGGGCACCATAGCTCAGCATTATTCATGCAGTAACAGACAGACAGACAGACAGACAGACAGACAGATGGGCAGAATGCCAAGTAGGAAGGCTGCAAGGCTGTCAACTGGTCCAGCAGAGTCAGGCAGACCTGCTTAGGAAAAATATGTTCTTGTCTTTCAACCTTAAAGAATAATCCAGTAAAAAACCGCTGAGAGTCAGGAATCGTAAATGATAGAAATTATGTCCAAATCTCTGATAATCCTCTGTATGGTGTTAAAGAGCAGCACAGACGTTGCACGTTTCTGCACGAGTTATACTGTAGAAAGTGTCAAACATTACAGAACCTGTCTTTACTGCTCAGTCTTAAAACATGGTCAATCGAGGAAACGTTAAGTAGCCATTTGACTTGGCAGTTGAAAGATCTGCATCAGAGTGACACATATTTTATAGTAGCAAAGGTTTAACCCAAGTAAAAACACTAAAAGATTCCTCTGTAACAAGTTTAACATCTATTGTTGTAGATTTCATCAATTCCAAGCTTATTCCAGCTTCCTAGAACAGAGGACATCCTTCTTCCAAGTGGGAAATCATGGACAGTAATATGAAGAATAAATGGTCAACATGCAAAACACTAGAATGGTTCTGTTGAATGCTACAGAAATAAAAGCCTGACAAAACACTAAAAGATGCAAATAAATGCACACAAACCCACTTGAGCTTTAGAAGAACTGTGTGGTTGTGTGTATTTTCTATTCAATCCTTTGAGGCCTTGTTTTATCAGCAGCTAGTGAACAATGATGGAGCTCTCAGAGACACAGCAGCACCGAGGCAGAGCAGCTCTGGATGAGATTACTGCAGAGAACAAACACTGCTTATCTGATTTCTAATACAGTACATCAGTCAGCAGGACAACTCCCATCATCCTCTGCTCCACCCAAACCTCTCCTCTGACTCGCTCTCATTCTTCCTTCACCTCTCTCTGTTATCTCTCTATGGGTCTCTTTCAAGTACCTCTTTTGGATGCAGCACATGCTTGAGCTAAGACAAAACTGGCTTTGAAACCAACTGTGTAGCTACAAAACACATGTTCTAGATTAATGTGATCACTGTGCTCCCTCTACTTAGCAAAACTACAAAGCACCTTATCTACCAAGCCTTCCAACCTTCACCTATGGTCATGAGTGTTATACTAATCAATAGTAATTAATCAATCTGAGTGATATTGCAAATCCAAGAGAGCTGAAATCACTATGCAGATGACACACAGCTCTTCCTGTCCGGTCCACTGTCTCATCACACATTTCTGCCTGTCCCTCTAACATCTCTGCTTGGATTTAAGAAAGGCATCCTCAACTCAATCTCTCCAAGACAGACGTTCTGGTCTTTCGAGCCAAATGCTAAAAAGCTAAATGTAAATCAGGCTCCTTTGCAGAGTGGCTGGGGACAGACTGAGAAGCTCAGGCATCCAGAAGACGTTTGGAGCTAGTTCAGACATCTGATCAGGTCTCTCTATAATCATATTCCGGACACATCCAGCTGGGAGGAAACCCTGAGGCATATCAAGAACACACTGTAGGGATTATGCATCCCCTCTGGCTTTGGAATACCTAAGGACTGGACAGAATTGTGAGAGAGAAGGGTATGATGGCTACTTTATTTAATACCTCCGTCACGTACAGGAATCTTATACAGTAAGCAGCTGTGTCACTGCTCACTGCTGGGCTCTGGCAGACACAAACTCCTTCTCTTCTTTTGAACATGTAGTGCTCTGCAGGGGTCACGTGGCGGCGGGGTCAACCTTCCACTGACGCTGAATGGGCAGCTTTCATTGGTTCAGGCTTCCAAAGAATGAAAACATATCCAAATGTTTGCAAGCTGGACATGTAAAAGCAAAATAGCAGGTCATTTGAATGCAAAGTGAGAGAAGATGCAGCAGCAGCCCCCCCAGCAGCATTTATGAAATGTTTGTGTGTTGGGATGGTGAAGAAAATCTGTGGCAGGTGTACAAACAGATTCACCCTGAGAGTGAAAGGGACAGACAGAGCTTGTGTTTGTCACACTCATACACTGCCTGCTGCCTCCACAAAGGTGGAGGGTCATGGAGCACACAGGGCCATGGCAACCACACACACACACACACACACACACATGCACACACACACACACACGCACACACACACACACACACACACACACACACACACACACACACAGTTACTGTATTTCCATGACCCCCACCGCTTACACTAAACTAAATGAAAAACGTCAGAGTGAGCCAAGCTGACCGACGCCGACTGACATGAGAGGGATTCCAACACCCCCGGGGCGGAAATGGAGGATTTGCTGCTGGATGAGAGGAAAAGTAAAGTGGGGAAGAGACGAGCATGTGGGGTAAACATGACAGTCCTGTGGTGGACTGTATGCAGAGGTGCTGCCAACAGGTCCGGAAGTGGAGCTGCTGAGCTGTGGGTGTTGGGGAGGGAGAACAGACACTTCTGAGTGAGAAAACTGAGCCGATACAGTAATAGAAGTGATATGTGAAACTGAAATCCTGTGTGCCCCAGTTCCATATTACACAACACACACTGTAACAGCTTTTATCAGTTTTGCTGTCAGTGTGCAATATGCACACAAGACGTCCATTAATCATCAAGGAAAACTGAGCTTCTGAAATTCATTTTAACTCTCTGAGATTAAAACTGATGTGTTGGCCACGTTGTGATTGCACCTTTATGTATTTCACCTTTGAAGTTGATGTAGTGAACTTTTTGGCTTATTTCCATGTCTAGTGGTTATAGTGCAACATCTTTCTGTTTCTCACTCTTTTACTTTACTTTAAAAAGTCACATTTTGTACTCGTGTCCGTACCAGACGATGGTGCATGTTCACTTGCGCATTAGAGCTAGTTTTCAAGCCTTTTCAGTGAATGCCTTCTGCAGTTAAGTGAAACAACACTTAAATGTATGGACAGCACAGCTAAACAATGAGCTAAGTGATGACTGTATCTACTGTACGACATGTACTCTCAGTCTAAATGATCAGCTACAGCCAGTGAGGGTTGACAGACAGAGGGATAAAAACAGACAGAGGGGGGCGGCTGTGGCTCAGGAGGTAGAGCAGGCGCCTGCCAATCGTGTGATCGGTGGTTCGATTGCCGGCTCCTCCTGTCATATGTCGAAGTGTCCTTGGGCAAGATACTGAACCCCAAATTGCCCCCGGTGTGTCAGGTCA
>JAUYWH010000020.1:23158667-23173867 GCA_034779795.1 Ctenopoma multispine | reverse complement strand
GAAGCAGTGTAAAGCGCTTTGAGTACCAGCCTAGGTAGAAAAGCGCTATATAAGTGCAGACCATTTACCATTTACAGAGAGAGGAAGACAGACAGGTCTCTCTTCAGATCTGCCCACCTCCTTCTCGCACTGTGCTCTCCTCATAAGAAAACAACATCCGTGTCGTACACTCTTTGCCTTCTACTTTATATGAGCTTTAACGTGACACCCCACTCAAAATATGTCCTCTGAGTGTCAAACACTGTCTGTTAATCATTTCATACAAATAATCTGAGCTGCACAATTAACTCTACCATTTTATACACCATACTGTGTAGAATGATGTCAGTAGTGTTCTGCAGTAGACTTCATGTTAATCATAATGATTGACATTTTGATGCATGTTAATGGCCTCCTCCTGTGTTAATTATTCTCTGTGTGAGAGCTGATATAGCTCAGACAACCCTGATCCCTCAGACTACTGTGTGTCTCCCTAACCCGCACGGAAATGAATTACCTTTTACAGCTGCCGTGTAGACCTACAGTGTTTGGTAGTAAAAGCTGGAGTATTCATTTGGGTTGAAATCACATGTGGATATTTAAATTGTAATGATGGAAATCTTCCAACATTGAACCATGAACAAACTACTATACGTCAGAACAGTCTCCCCTGCAAAGAGTTAACTCCAGCATGCCAAACGGAGGGTGAACTGAATGTCTAACTGAGCATCTGAATATCGTTGTGACAGCCAACGACCGAGATAAAACAGCAGCCAGCCTGCCGTCCCTCCTCCATCACCAAACACACCCCTCCTCTCAAAAAAAATCCCCTGGCTCCTCTCCTGCTATGCTGTGTTTTAATGTAACCCTTGATCTTGTTTTTTATTTGAACCCTTCTCACCTCATTACTCATCAAATGTCACAGGGGCTCTCTGCTACAGCAGGACAGTTGGAGTGGGAATCACTGACAGCAAGGCTGAAACGACCTGACACGGGTGACATGAAAAGGACCTTTGGTGTCAGGCGCAAACCCGAGGCTGCTTGTTTTAAAGTGCTTTCAACTTGTGATCCACTACATACAGTATTAGATTAGAGGTGATGCAGGCTGGGAGCATTGTTAATGTGGAAATAGCTAAGAGGCACACACTTCACATCTTCCCCTCAACTCAGCAGCCAGCATGAAAAAACAAGAAATACACACATAAAGGAAGCTCAAACAGGAATACGAGGAAGACCGTGGGAAACCTCCACATGACACATTTTCCTCATTTTGTGAAAGTCTGCAGGAGCAGATTTAGTAGCGAGACCCCTGAGAACAAAATACTATTAAAATGGTCAATAAAAAAGCTGCTCACACAGTTTCACACACAGCTTCTGCTTCATAGTAAGTGGTCGTCACCACGTGGACACACAAAAACAGCCAGTTACTCCTTTAGCTGCAGACTACAGACGACGATTTCTTTTCTCTGTTAGTCTGTGGTCACAGAAATCAGCAGTGATGAAGACCATCGGGACAGGATGTCACCCAGCTGATCAGCTCTCTGCTCGTGACAACTAACACCACTGTGACCGTGTTGTGCGTGAACACGTCTGTGTGTGTACGCGTGACGGTGTCTCTTTGCTGTGTGTCCCGTTAATTATTCAGCGCGAGGGGCCACGTAGCTTTGATGCCCTGTTGGAGGACACAGATGTGACCGTGTGTTGAAATCTATACTCATGTAAAGGTCAGACAGAAATGGGCTTTAAAAGTTGAAGCTTGATGTGTAGAAAACACCTTATAACGACTGTGAGCTCTCTGCCAGCCTGTTTGTCAGATTGGAAATGCAAGTGAACGTGTTGGATTAATGAGATTGTCAGAGGAGACAGAGGGCAGGTTTCCTTCTCTTTGCCCTCGTTACACAGAGTATGCATGTTTTCTATGTTGTGTCATATTTCTGGAGAAAAAGTGAAAACTGTAAGAAGTGAGAGCTGTGCGGCAGTAAATGGATGATTTAGCTAACGGGCAAATGCACTGGTCCACTCAACCATGGAGCCCCGTTACATAAGCTCTCCATGAACGTTAACAGAGCAACGTCAGAGCCTTGGCATCTGCTGTTCTATGAAAAGACTACAGCACCAATGTTTTATTCTAGCAAGTGGTGTATGAAGGAGAGCACTTTGCACCACAGCTGGCCTGGATCTCCTCCCTGGTTCGGGTCAGGACAGCAGAGATTGAGCAGAGGTAATCCAGGTGAGGCTGTTAGCTAGGTTCACTTTCATGGAAATTCAATAATGTATCTCGTCCATAAAGTAATGAATGTGACAGACACAGAAACACAGTGAGCAGGTGTAACAAGAGCTGCTTCAGTTGGCATTTAGTTCTAAAGGGATTTTAAGTGTCTCCTCACTTAGTCTGATTAAGATCTTTTGGTGGAGAACAGTTCTCTCCAAGTTCTAATCTTGGTGAAGAGTCACTGGCATCATATTTTAACAAAGCATGTTTGCAAAGTATATATAAAAAGAGGAAGGTGAATAGTAATAGAAGTTAATAAAACGTTTTTTTTGAACAACATGAATCAGGCTGGAAAAAAACACCTGTATGGAAACTCTACGTACTCATGTCTCCAATGCAGAACCTGGAGCTGATGGTGTCGTCTGCAGTCCAGATCAAACAGCAGGGGACTAAATGTGCATCCTTATCTGCCACTCGGCAACAGTTATACTACCAGAAAATATGACTCAACAACGAGAGCAACATAACGTTATGTTACAGTTCATGTCTTGTTCATATCTGGCTCCAGCTTTTCTTCCATTTCCTCGCACTGGTTTTAAATTAAACTAATAAAACTACTTTATGTATCTTGCAAACCCACAGAGGTGACACGGAGTCAACACTTTATCCCTCTCTACCATCGGCTAGCTGTCATTTACCATGCCCCCAAGCCAATCACACTAAGAGGTTGTATGTCACAGAGGAGATGGAGCAGATACAGTAAATATCAGAAAACATGGACGTGTCTGCCTGGAAATTCCCCTGTTCTGTTTCATACACTGTTCGTTCTCTCCCCTCACCCTCTCTGGCACAGATTCTGTCTCTCCTCTCTCTCCCTGCACTTTATCCGTACTATACACGGGGACCAGGCAGGTGGTGTACTTCACTCTAATCTAGGCCATGCTGTCACCCACATGTTGTCTGCTGAATAATTATAGCCGAGCCGTGGGCCGACAGTGACATCCACAAATCCTGAGCACAAATTAAAAAAGACAAATCTAAACCAGAGCACGCACCAGGCAGAAACAGAGGGACGGGACTGTTTCAGCTACTCACTCCTGCCTATTAATATTTCATGTCAACCTTAAAGGATTATGCCAGTGCTTGTGGCATGTTCTAGCCTATTTGTATAATTTACATTCCTACCATCCGTGTTTGAAACCATGCTGCTGTGTTTTAGTGTGTTTTGCATGGCTCTATACTGCAAAAAATCTCCTTCATTAGTCATGTTCTATTTATTAGTAGTATTTTTTGTTATATTGTTTGTTGCATTTCTAGAAAATGTCTAAGACAAGTAGTTTTTTACCTGTACCAACATTTAACTGCACTATACCTGCTCCTACAGTTAAAACAGTAGCCTAAAGGTCACAGAACATCAAATATGTTTGAAGTGGTTGGATGTGAATCCAAGTCACGTTTCATATTTGTCAGAGCAACTGTGACGTTAAGTTCCAAATCCTTTAGGGTAGGTTAAAGTGAAGCTTCAAACAGTTCAATCATAGCACATGCAGTGTTCAAGCTGTGAGGCTATACATGAGCAACCATCTGCTGTCTTACTTCCTCTTTTGTTCCAGAATTTACCAGGTTAAAAACAAAGAGATGTCCCGGAAATGTCAGCCACGTGGAACAAAATTAGCAACGTCGCTGCATTATGGGTTATAGATGTCTGTGAAGTATGTATCAGTTATATTTTCTTCTTTTCACTTCTGCACAGAGCAGAACCACCTGGAGTCAGTTCATCTTTTGGAGTGAACTCTGTGTGGAGTTTTATCATCATTCGGTCTGTGGGTGCAAACCCGAAAGGTTGACAAGTCCACATCACATCACTTTTGGTTAGTTCTGGTTTGTGTGTGTGCGCTGATGCAGAATGTGCTGGTCTGGCTTCTCCTCTATGAGCAGGTTGTGTAATAAGATTAGAGAGGTCAGCTGTAACATGTAGTAATCAGGCTTTACACAGAGAGATGAGCCATCGTGTGTGCGGACCTGGGGGGCTCCCTCTGTGCAGATACACAAACACACATTCACACAACTTCTAATTTGGTCTATGGGAAGTTTTTCATTTGTTTCTGTTTTTTTCTGTAAAGTTCCATTTGCAGGATACTTTCACTTTGTCTGTTGTTTGGTTTCTTCCGTCTTTGGTTATTCATATGTGGCATCACTTTCAGATAGCTGCTTGTGTCTGTGCTGGACATGAAGAAGGAGTTGTATTTCATACCCATCTTTGAGTCTGAGTCTTAGAAGACTAACAGAACAATTTCCTACAATGTCACAGCAGCAGAGAGTTTCTCTGAGCTCTGAGCTTTGTGGCGACAGGTTTCTTTCTTTTTTGCCTGAAGCTCTGCTGTACAGTCTGACGTCTGTTCAGCTCACCAGAGAACCCACTCAAAGGAGACGTGTTAATATAGACACGCATGGTTCTAAATGGATCTGTGTGTGCGTGCGTGTGACCAGGGGTTTTTTATCAGCTTGAGCAGCTGTTCTCTGCATGGTCAAACTCTGTGGGCAGCAATGCCAGGCCGCTGACCTGCCACAGGGCAGATACAACATGTGTGGGTGGGTGTAAAAAAGCACAAAAAAAGAGATCACATTTCAGTGTAGGGAAATGTGAAGACTTGCACCTTTGAATCCAAGTGAATGTATATGATGGTGTGTGTGTGTGTGTGTGTGTGTGTGTGTGTGTGTATGCACGAGTTTGCACAATGTGCAGTTGTGTGTCCAAAATGATGGATTAGTGGCTGCGAGTGAAGGATCGGTGGAAATGTAGCATGAAAGCTCTGCCCTGGGGCAGAGACACGTCTGACAACTGGTGCCCAGTGTGTGTGCGTGTGTGTGTGTGTGTGTGTGTGTGTGTGTGTGTGCTGAATGCAGCTTTGAGGCATCTGTGCTTCCGGATGAGCACCTACTTCATCTACTTTAGTGTACAAATGACCTTGAAAACTTCACAAAGTCACACACACACACACACACACAGACAGACACACACACACAAACACACAGACACACACAGACACACAGACACACACAGACACACACACACACACACAGACACACACACAGACACACACACAAACACACACACACACAGACACGCACAGACACACAGACACACACAGACACGCACACACACACACACACACACACACACAGACACACACACACACACACACAGACACGCACACACACACACACACACACACAGACACGCACACACACACTCACAAAAATAAACGCTGCCCTTCGACAGCAGTGATTGCTGAACTAAACTGTTAAACACTAATCTAAAGAGCTGAGTCATGACACGGCAGAAACACACAGACACAGACACGCACAGAGGAATATGACATTAAATTTCCCAGACGTCGTGAAGGTCACTCTGAATAAACTCCTGCATGCTCTTCTTTCATAATAAAATCCCAAAGTGGTTACGAGGTAAAACGGAAGTTTCTTCTGAGTAGATTGGTCCTAAAGAAGCAGCAGGAGGGTGTCTCATACAATAACTATGACCCCATCAGGTTTTCATTTTTGAAATTGAATTATGAATGTCCACAGCAGTCTTGCAGGTCTCTTTGTGACACAATCTGATCTTTTCAGGGCTGTCTACACCCGACAGAAACCACACACAATCTGATTTTCCTCCGTCCAGACAGCCGTGAAGAGATCAGACGTGAGCTGCAAAAAAAAGAGTAAAAACTCAGTGTAATTAGATTAGAGCTATGCAGAATGCAGATGGTGCTTTCAAGCTAAAATGTGCCTTTGAAAAGTGAAGACGGCTTCTAACACCACCGCTTCAGTACATAAAGGGTACTGTACTTTGTGCACTACGTCCATTGATTTGGAATTAGATTTTCATTCTTCAATTAGAGAACTATATAAATCTCAATAATCAGTGAAATATGCATCAGTCAGTCATACTGACATCCATCAATGATTCTGTCCCTGTACCATCAGTTACTCATCTCTGAGCCACAGAGGATGGAAATACAAAGCACAGTGATCAGGGGAATCCACTACAGCTACTGCATAGAATATATGAGTGATCCTTCCTGTCAGTGAGTCTTCATTCATCAAAGGACAGACAGACACACACCACAGTTTGTTCTTCTAACACACCTGACTTTGACTCACAACTTATTTTAACGTGTTAAACACAACATTTTCTTCAGACCTAAGAAAAGAACAAACTATGGGAAGTTTATTTTTTTCTAAACCTAATTTAACAAACTCATTCACTCGACTCGATTTTCTATTAGAAACCGAAAGACTGAAGAATCAAATTCTGACAGTTAAAGTAAATATAATTAAAATATTAAACTACATATTATTTGAAGTTAATATTTGGTTGTTTTTCGTAAGCTGAGCTGAATTATTTTAAACCCTTTATTCTAAATGATTAGAATATCGTAAAACTTAAAGCTCTTAAACCTTTTAGTGGTTAACTAACTAAAACAGTCAGTTTGAGTTGAAGTGGTTCACAGTCTGTGCGTGAATGTAATAAACAGTTGTTTCCGTGTCTGTGCTCTGTACATATTCCTCCATCTGTCTGTGTGTGTTCTCCGGCAGCTCCTCTGTCAGCACGTTACAAGCTTCACTGTGGGAACATCAGCCCGACACTAATGACAATGACGCGCCACTGACATCTCTCACTCTGACACGGGCCAGATGCACACACGCCTGCGACATCAATGACTGACACCCCTCTGCCTGCGCGTGTATGTGTGTCAGATCCCCGACTGTGCCTGAGCAGGAGGAAGAGAGAGGGATGATGGGGAGGGAGCAGAGACAGACGAAGATGCCGATAGGAAGAGGAGGAGAAGGGGGTTCAACAAAAAAGTGATTATATGGAGATTTGCCAGCGAGAAGAAACAAAAAAAAAAGGGGGAAAAGCAAAGAAAGAGAGCGCGACATCTGCTCCAGCTCCCTTCAAACCAATGTGACACATGAGGGAGGACGTCTGCCTGGCTGCCTGAATCTATTACACTAATAAGATTCTCCTCAGTGCCGTCCCAGCACTCAATGTATGTAAAACAAACAGTGTCAGAGCTGCCAAACGTTTTATCCAACATTATTTTAGTGACTGTTGGAGAAGACGCCGGCTCAATCAGAGGGATATCATTTGAAAGTTCTCTTTTAATCATATCCTCTGTATTGCTGAATATAGTTTTAATTATTTCAACTTTGTTCCAGAGAACTCTTATATAATAACTGATAATAACTGAAAAAAACAACTCGACTTCTTTCAGTTTTCAGCTTTTAGGTAACAAAAACTACAGAATGAACCATTAAAAACCAGTATGAACAGTTTACTCAGGTCTCTAACAGGCCCATGTGGTCTGAATGCTGGAGACCTTTAAAAGGTCTTTAATTGATTATCCACCCTGGAAGCATGCAGTTGCAGGAAGAATTTTTAAAAAAAGCCCTTGTCTCCAAACACCTGATCAGTCAGTGGATTAAATGAGCAGATTTTCTTTTCGGGAATGTTAACAAAAATGTTCAGACACCCGCACTTCCACTGCAGAGAGGATGTTAATCATTAGTCTGAGGCCGTCAGCAGTGCTGGGACATACAGGAACCATGTGTATTGATGGTTTGACATACGCGACTAAACCACCAAAGTGGGAAAATAAA
Organism: Ctenopoma multispine; assembly: GCA_034779795.1. NCBI lineage: Eukaryota > Metazoa > Chordata > Actinopteri > Anabantiformes > Anabantidae > Ctenopoma > Ctenopoma multispine. Next base: position 23,166,012 of record JAUYWH010000020.1, on the reverse strand, counting down.
ATGCATTCAAGTATCTCTAAATAAAGGATGATTATATGAAAAGTCGTGTCTCTGTGGATCAGACCCTGAAGTTCACATTTGACATTTTGTGATTTTAACCGATTTGATCTTTTAAAATTGATAATTTTTGTGCCATTGTCACTTATTATTATGATCATGTTGTAACACGTTGAAGTTGAGGCCTCAGTTTTCTTCAAACTATGTCAATGTTTAGTCTCCAGTGGATTCTGAAGTGGGGGGCTGTGAATGTTTGTTTGTTTGGAGCCTAATGAGGCCCTTATCAAAGCATCTTCATTTACCATCACTTAGCTTGAACCTGTACTGCACAGATCAGATGAATCTGAGGCCTGTCCTGTTTCCCATCTTGGACTTCCTGTCACATCTTTGGTTTTATCAGAACGGCCTAATTGACTGTCAACATCACGACACGCAACATGCAAATGGAGCTAAGCAGCTCATTGTGGTGCTGTGGGGATAATTAACGACGAGGAAGGAAACAAGAAGAACTGGGGACATTACAGAACAATGGAACCCCCTGAACGTACACAAAGTCAGGTGACAGAAGAGAGAACAAAAGCAATATTACAGAGAATGAGGTGAGGCGTCGGCTGGGTGGGAAGGGTGGGGGGGTCGGGGGGGGGGGTGGCAAACGAGGAGACGAATGAGGAAAAATCGTGAGGGCTCAGGCATTAATAATTAAGAGTGTGACTCACACACACAAAACAAACACACACTCACAGACACAGTGGGTAAGCCGTGACACAGATAAAGGATAATGCCCCCCCTCCCTGTCACCCACCTACCAGTCCCATTGCTATAACTATATTGGGCTTATCGCCTGGACACAGGGCACCATTCACCACCACAATATGATCATTATTTTCACCCAGATGGAGAGGGCCTATTGTTAGCCGACTGCATGTGTGCGCCTGTGTGTGTGTGCCTGCAGTAGATAGGGTGGAGGGGGGTAAGTCAGGGAGGGGGGGGCGGATGGCGGGCCCACAGATTTATGTCCACCCGTGTCCTGACCTCGTGCTCTCGTCGGCCACGGGAAGCCTCCTCGGGTCTCTGTGCAGGGGGTGGGTGTCAAGGGGCGACTGCCACCACCAACAATGGTGCTCACATACGGAGGCTGGAGATGGGGGGTGAGGTTTAAGGTTGAGGTGCAGCAGTGCAGACAGAGAGAGTCCATGTTCAAATTAATTGAAGGATCAGTGTTTGGCGTTTTCAATTAGTGCTGTGACCTCGGTGTTTCAGTCTGGTGTTGTTGGTGGACAGACGGACCTTCTGATAGTAGGTGTTGATAATCTCTCCTCCTTTTAAAGCAAGACGTGCTCGAGCTACTTCCATTTTCAGAATGTTTCCACATAAAGAACAGACAGCACTGGCGTAGTCGTGTAATCGGTTACAGTTACTGAGCCGGACGACCGTCAGACTGTCTCCGTGTGTGGAAAGGCTTCATTCGTTTGTCAGAACGTGCTCATACTGTACTCTTCTTTTCTCTCAGTTCTCTTCTATCACTTCGCGTCGCCTCTTGTTTATGTAATTGTTTGAGTTTCCTCCATCCTATGTGACATTTACATCGAATGAGACCTTAATACTGCATTTTGTTCAGTTTACTGGAGGAGAAAAGTCAGAAAAGACCATTTCACAGTCAACAGCAATTTTCTTCTTGTTACCTTTGTGACAAACGGGGGTTCGTCCGGGATGAACTTGTTTACGACCTCATGACACCTGATATTTAACTGATCTAAATTAAAAAAGAACTCTGCTCTCTGAGTTTGCTGCTCTTCACACGAGGCCACGTGTCTGGAATCTCACCCTGTCTCAGTTACTTCCCATTAGTGAATTTTGGCAAATGAGAACAAATTCGTAGCAGACATTTCTGTTGTGTAGGCATGGGCCGGCAGGGCGGTAAAGATTTTCAGGCCTCGGGCGGTCTGCAGGGACATGGAAGAGGAATGGTGTGGAATATTCATCATGCTCTGGCTGCAGAGAGAAGAAACTACAGCCTTCCTGTGTCAAGACAAATTACTTGGAGAGAATTTCAACGTCTGCCTCAAATGACCAGTTCAAAAAGCATTTTAAAATTATTTCATATTATTTTTCTTCATTATATATATGTATGATTTAACTCATAGATAAAAAACACATAGCTCAGGCATAACTGAGGGGAATACAAATATCCACGCTGACTGATTTTCAGTAAAATTACAGCACTTGTTTCAGGTTGTTTTTAGATTCGCTCCACTTTTTCCCTACGCTCTGAGTGGCTGAATACTTTAAGGATGTGATTTTAAAAAACCCAGAGCATCCTGGCTATCACACGTGGGAACCTTTTACCTGCCAAACCACAAATGAAGTCCAAATTGGACACATTTAGATTTACAGGATTAGATGTATGTTCATGGAGAAACAACCACGGTGGGAGGTCAAAGAAACGTCACGGCCATTTGGCCCCATGCTGCTTCACCCCTTTTACATGGACACTGAGTCAGCACAGACGCAGCAGTTTTACTACCTGCACTATTGGCCTAATGCAGGGAAAACAATGCCCCCCCACCATTCCAGGTTCATACCTTTTATCACAGAGAGTCGTAAAATGTCGTTACTGCAGAACTCCAATAAGATATATGGACAGTGAGGTGTGGACTCATTTGTGCGTGTGTGTAAACAAAAGCTGTGCAAAGAGAAAAATGAATGAATGGTCTTTTTACATCAAAAGATAGAAGCAACGGATTCAGCACATGTACTCTACACATGCTACACACAGGTTCAGATATGGCTGAGCTCTGGAAGAAAAACAAAACCTTCTCTCAAAATGTGCAGGTTGTTTAAATCAGGTTTCCCTTATTTTGCCCAATAAATCTATATCTCTGTCATCCACTCAGCCCAACCGGTCGAGGCAGATGGCCGCCCACCCTCAGCCTGGTTCTGCTGGAGGTTTCTTCTGTTAACGGGAGTTTTTCTTCTCCACTTCTCTTAAACCTTACACTGTAAAGTGCCTTGAGATGACTTATGTCATCCCAAGGCACGTGATTTGTCATGTGATTTGGTGCTATACTTTACTTTACTTTACTTTACTTTACTTTGCTTGGCAGACGCTTTTATCCAAAGCGACTTATCAGGCCACTGCTATACAAAGAAAGTTGAATTGAATTGAATATTAAAAAAGAAATATGAGAGTAGATTAATTTTAAACATTTTTCTACCTTCAAACTTTGACATATTTCTAATTATTTCAATCTAAAACCTTCCAAGCAGTAGAATAAAAAACCACAGTCAATAATTCTTCTAACTGTGCCTTTTCTAAAGAAAGTGTACGTAGCCCGGCCCCTGTAACCAACCTGATCCTCGCTGTGAAATGATCTCAGCTCACAGACAGACGATCACACAGGCAGGTTTACATTTTAATCGGAACGCAGACATAAAGTGAAGGAGACAGGCTGTACATTTTAATTAGAGACACTTCGATGAGACAGACAGACACATAGACAGACTTAATATTGCCCCTCAGGACCCCTGGGATGCAATCGGGGCTTCTAGCCTGCCGCCTCGTTGCCTGATTGTCCATTTTATAGGCCTATTGATTCCCTATCACATCCCTGCATCAATACACCTCAGCTCATCTCTCCCTCCTTAACATGCATGGAGGTCATGATAAAAGATCTAATGGATGGAAATCCTATTAGAGGAAGAAAAGGAGGGAGGCACAGACTGGGACTGAGGTGGAGGAGGTTCAGGGTTTTCCTATTGTCTGCACAGAAGCTGCTCGGTACACATGCAAGGAGTTGAAAGCTGAGTTTAGAGAATGTTAGCTTGATGCTGGTCTTCTGTACACTTTCCAACAGAGAAGAGTTCTGCAGGTGCAGGTGCTGTTAAATGAAAAACAGCAGAGGAGAAGTGGAGGATGACACTGCACAATACTTCTGTAATCAGAAACATCTGAATGACTGTAAGTGACTGAATAACTTCACCACTTCCAAAAAAACCCCACACAGACACACACGGCCTCCACCTCTGTCACCACCGCAATCCCCAAAACATGAGCTTGTCTTTGAAAGGTTTTAGGCGACCCCGGCCGCCTGGTACGAGTCTGACACAGCACGCAACAACATCAGAGTGCAGCATGAGGTTTGCTTAATGGAGCGAGAGAGAGAGAGAGAGAGAAGAAATAAGACACAGGATGTGTTTGCATGAGTTTCCATTTGTGCTAAAATTAGATTGTCGGCTTTAAACGTTGTTGATTTCTGGTATTAACATCTATGACGACAGAGACGCAGCTTCATCAATGTCCTCGCTACTTACACTGTTATGTATTTAGGGAATATTCAGGGAAATTTCTTTTCTTACTTAAACACACTCAAACAAGCAGATTAGGATTTAATACTGAGAAATGAGATCATGCTTATTTCTTTGCAACTTGTGCCAAACTCTGCTGCCTTTTCCCAGGACAAATACCTGTGGGAACCTGGGATTTTTAGCATGTGTGAGAGTTTCTGTAAGATAAACAGGTCTAATGAAACAAGGAAGCCTTTTCTAAACCTCATTAACACAAGTATACAACTTTCCAACCTTGAAATGCCATTATTATGGTTAAATATCTGTCTCAACAAAAACCTGTGAGAGTGGTTCAGACTGGGTTAGAATTAAGCCACAGATGCAGAAGTTGCTCTAATATTAGAAAGAAAAGTCAAACAGGGGGAGACGTGTGGCAAAGATCCTGTGTAAGGTGAAAGGACAAGTACATGCAAACATCCTATGTTCCACTGTCCCACTGATACAGTTCCTGTGAAAGATAATACCCCTAATGTCTAATGTTAATGTTTGACTTATACTTCCTGAGGACGTCGTATCAGACAACAATCACTAACTAATATCAATATCCCCTGTGCAAAAGCATTGAATCAAATCCGCAGAGATGGCTCCATGCAGCATGCTTTCACCTTCCTCTGCACTCAGGATACACGTAATCTAATATAGATGAAAGACAAAATGCATAAAGACCATTTTATAATCACTTTCCTTCAAATTTGTGCATCCTTCCATCCAAGATGAAGAAAGTTCACAACCACAAGAAAAGCAATCATAACGCACACGCACATAAAACTGGATGACTGGTGACTCACAAAGACGACACTGGTGCTGGATGCTGTTCTGGCGTAAACCAGAGATTGATTCCTGGGTGCAGGGTAACGCTTCTGTCCTGCTGATAATTTTTCAGGAAACAGCATGCACCTCATCTACCAAACACACACTAACACGAGCATTACCATTAGGAGGAGGCTTTGGCTGACTCGTGGAGGCTGTGGGCCTTCGTGAGGGAGATAAGGGTCCATCATTCTTACGACCCTCAGCGTGGGCCCAGGTCTCCCACATAAGATTCATGTCTCCCAGACCAGATGGCTCCCCTGTGGCTCACGCTCTGCTAGTTAGCACAGTGGCTAATCCGTTAGCTGAGGCCCTGTGTCGTTACCGTCGCAGAGGTTACAGTTCAGAACTCACTCCCTCATTTCTCTCTTTTATTCCATCACCTCATCTTTCTCTCAGTGTCAAAGCTGTTTCCCCTAAAAACTGGACAGTATGTCTATTTATGATGTTCTCATTTCCTTCTTCTTCTGTCATTCAACTCTTTTTTCCCTCTTATCTTCTTCACTTCTCTCCTGTCATTTCCCTCTTTTCCTTTTCCGTCCTTTCTTTACCTTCATGTTTCCTTTCTTGTGTTCCTTTTTTCATTGCCTTTTGCCTTGTTTTGTCCTTACACTTCCCCACTCACCTGACACATCTTCTTTAATTCATGTATCCTTTACTTACTTCATCTCTTTCATTTCCACAGCTGTTTTTCCTTTTTTTCTGTTCTGTTTCCACAGCTATCTTCCTTCTTTCCATCTCTTTTCCATTGTGACACTGTTCTATCAAACACAACGTTGTAGTGATTAGTGTGATTTGGTGCAGCAGTAGGAGACAGCAGCATAGAGTCGGATGACTTGCTGTTCCTTTTAGTTCCTTTGCTTCTTTCCTGTCCTGGTATTTAGTTTCTTTTTCCCCCTTCAGGTTCTTCTTGTTTACTTTCTTCTCTTCTTGTTTCCTTTCCTGTCTTTTCATTTCCTCTCCTAATTTGTTAGATGACGCCCCCCCTAGCAGCGTCGTTGTCTCTTCGGGGTTAAAGGTCAACAGAATCATCACACGCTTCCACAGACACTGTGTGCGTGTCTCAGTCCTAATAGTTCTCCTTCTCTAATTTCTTTTTATACTTTCCTCTCTTGTATCCTTCCATCCCTCCTTCTATCTACAGCCCTTTCCCCCCTCCCTGTAGCACAGCATCATTAGCCGTGCTCAGGTCAATGCTGAACTGTCATTAACTGCATCTCTTCCCCCTGATAACTCATCTCCACCACAATGCTCTCGTCTGTCTGCTTGACAGTGCGGCCCTTTGCTTTTCTCTCTATTTTCATGACATCTTTCCTTCTCGTTCTCTCCTTCCCCCCATCTAGAGTCATTCCCTAGTTTTGTAGGTTAACCCTCTGAGGGCTGGGGAACAGAGTGTGTTGAGTCAGACAGTGGACCTCAGATTAGACAAAGGCCAGACAGCATTATGCAGACAGCTGAACTAAGCCCTATTAGAGAGAGTTACGCCGTCTGTGTCATCCAGCCTGATCACATACAATTATCCATACAGAAGAAACTCCACAAATCTCAACTACTGTTTGAAATCATGATGTGCACCCTATCCAGAAAAACACTGAATGAACGAGCAGGACATCATTTGCAAGTTTTCGCAGAAAACCAGATTCTCGATTCGTCTCCTCGTCACTGTCACTCAGTGTTATGTGTGTTTTATATTCCTAGCAGATTTTTATAGGTGCTGCTGCTAATGGCAGACAGGTTTTGTGAATGCTGCTGTATGTGCAGGTGCAAATATATTTTCGCGGGTTGCTATTTATAAAGAAAATCACACTGCAGTGCATCAGTAGCATTGTGCTAAGATGGTACCTAACATGTCGCTCACACAGTTTACAGACATGATATTGCTGTAATGGATTCCCTAAATACTTCTATAACCTGAAACAACTAAATTCCTAAGCCCACTTTTATTGTGATCCAAACTTAAACCTGATTTTAACCAGGACCCTAAGCTCAGCCAGATCCCTCAAGGACACTGTTGAAGTTGATAGGACCTGGCCAAAATGTCCTCACAACAAAGGCTCACACACACACACACACACAGACACACAGACACACACACAGACACACACACACACACACAGACACACACACAGACACACACACACACACACACACACACACACACACACACAGACACACACACACACACACACACACA
>JAUYWH010000020.1:23105306-23138825 GCA_034779795.1 Ctenopoma multispine | reverse complement strand
TCTCTCTCACACACACACACACACACACACACACACACACACACACACACACACACACACACACACACACACACACTTGTTCGATCTACAGCGTGACCCTCTCCCACTTTATGACTGATTGAATAAAAAAATCTGCTTTAGCCCCCAGTTGTTGGTTTGTGTGTCTGTGTAAATGTGTGTCTGTGTGAGAACTGTGTGTGTGGATGTTGAGGGGAATCCCTTAAGGTCAAGCGAGCGGGTCTAGCCAGAACGAAGCTAATGAGATTAGTCAGAAAGTCGGGAATTAAAGTGTGCACACTGAGCTCGTTGGGAGGCTAATTTAATCAGAGGTCCTCGAATGCAGTGCCGGGCTGCTAGGGACAGATCAGCCGCTCTCAGCCACCTGAAAACAAGTCACAGCACAATGAGGTCATTGATTGGAGGCCAAGTGAGGATATACTCTGATCACGTCAGAAAAGTGTTGAGGCAGCAACACATAGTATCCTGAAATCTGTAGCACCTGAAATTATAGTTGGGGTTTGTAGCTGTTTCATGCATTTTTTAATTTCCGTCCTGTGTTTACCACAAACAGCCGTTATATCTGTATGTATCTGTAAAAGCGTCAGGAACAACCGATCACGCCGAATGTGCCTGTGATGTGATTAAGAGGGTGATTGGACAGTGCTAAGATAAGTGTTATTGATCCCACAAAGGCAAATGAAACTGATGGCTGCATGTGCACTGTCACTTTGCTTAATGGGAGCTTATCTGGTGTGTTTGAGTTTTTTCGTATGACGTATGTGAATCACCTGCTGTTAATTATATATGTTATGTGTTTAATGACAATGTGCTTTATTTTTTTATTCTTGGCTGCATAACAAACACCTGGTTATTATCAGGAAACTAATGGTGATTAAAATACGGTAAAACTGATTGTGACGAGAAGCAAATGTTATTTGTCAAATCTGCAACACGCCACTTCACCACTCCAACCTCCAAACCCCACTCATAACCGATTACTACCGACCTTAGTAGTTTTAGGTCAATCGAGATACTGAGGGATGAGAAAGGAATTCAAGCGTGAAGACAAAGAGACTGATAAAGATGGAGAGCAGAAAAAAGGCAGCAGGGACGGATGGAGGAAGAGGAGAAGGAGAGGACATCTGCTGTTAGCTGCAGGGTCTGAGTCGATGCCAGAGATTAGGTCAGAGCAGCCTGCTGGACACAAACACTGACCATCAGGCTGAAACACACAGGTAACACGCAGGTGAACAGCAGGACACGTTTTTACTGAAACGTTCTAGAAAGTTTCAGTAAGAAAAATATGTCAAGTTAAATAAAAAAAGTCTGATTATGCTGCACATCAGTCGCTGAGAGAAACCAAAAACAATAATCAGTGAAAACGAGCCGGATGTGACAAGTTACCGTCTAGTTCTTTCAGGCAGGAGAAAAGCCGACTGCTCGTCTTATTCTTAGAAGTCGTTTCACCACGTTGCCTCAGAAGTCAACCACTTGTGTAAGAGGGGGGGGGGTCACTTTTATAAGATGGTGGCACTTTTGAAAAAAGACAATTATCAGTCTGAAATCAAAAGACAGAACGACTGATGTAGATTCTTCACTATTAAAAAACATGTTGAATGAATTACTGCCTGCTGGTTAAAAAAATCTACACCTAAAAATACAGTAACTACATATCACTGTGTGAGGCACAGATACAAAAGATTTTTATTATTCTAGTGAGAATAAAAACTTGTTATTCTTCATCCCTCAAAGGCATCACAAACACATCAGAACACGTGGCCTGCTTGTGTGTGTGCGTGGGTACCTGCACATATGTGGACAGATGTATGTGTGCCATGAGATTCAGCAGCTGCATCACCTGTGAGTCTGGTGCCTAGAAGGATCCTAGCAGTCACCAGTTACAGCTCCCCGGCTGCCCATAAACCTCCCAGCATGAAAGGTAAGTTGAGATTGTCTCTTTATAGCAACCCGAGGAGGGAAACGGCTCTCTTTCCCTTTAATCCATCTCAGTCCTTATAATATCAGGCAGATTCCACGTCTTTTACGTCTTCACAAAACGCCCTTGACCTTCAAGCAATATGATGGGGCTTGATAGAGCATCGTAATGGGGCTTTATAACTTTCCGTGTGGTTGAGCAAGCAGAGCACTGCAGGGTAGCGGCGCATCTTGCTACAGATTAGCTGTTAAAGTGCGTCGCCATAACTCGCACAGCCTATAAAACACAAGCAGGTCAGGTGCTGCAAGCTGCACAGTCAGGAAAAGGAAAAGCAAAAGAGAAAATGAAATCCAGGTCAGTCTGCCAGAGTCGGAAGATAATTTTTCAACGATAAAGGTGGTGGGTATTTGTAATATTCTCAATAAGCCACAGTAGTTTTTATCAAACACCAGTCAAACAGCAGTCAAAACAGACGTGGTGCATTTGTTGAGGGACTATTTCCAGCAGTGGATTAATCCACATCTGTTGCTGAGCATTCAGTGCAGCAGGATGGTGTATGTGGGATTAAGTCGAATATAAGGACATGTCAGCCAGCGTTTAGGAGACAGCGGTGACAACACACAGAGAAGACTGTCAGCGTGTTCTTCTGACCTCAGCAGCCAATTAAGTTAATACAACTCTAAAGTGAAGTCAGTTGACTGTAGAAAAGCAGATGATATAACCAGATTTATTTTATCACGAGTAGATCTTTTTAAAATCTCAGTTTACAGTATAGCTGACTGTGGTGAGCGGTGCGAAGGAGGTAAAAAGAAGGATGGATAAAGAGAGAGGGGGACTTTACAGACACCTACTTATCCCTAGAAGGTCTTTCATCAGTTTAGTCCTAACTTAGCATAAACAATTCGTCACCTAGGTCAGATCTCGTGGAGTCGTGAAAGCCCAGAGGCTGAATTCACAAAGCCTTTCAAGGCCAAGAGCTGCTCCGAACTGACCAATTTAGGAGTAAAATTCAACAGAATAAAAGCAGGATGAAGTGCTTCATGCATACTGATCAGCCCACTTGTGGCCAGCTGTTCCCAGAGCTGCCCAGAGGTAAAGCAAAGCGTCTCATTAGTGATTCACATTGCGCTGAGTCAGGAGGAGAAAACAGTCGGTCTAATTTAAAAAACAGAATTATTACTGTTGAGAAACAACAGATCCCCAGTGGAAGGTGGAGGGAGGTGGAAGAGGAGCAGCGGAGAAGCAAACTAGAATAAAACAAAGTGATACTGTCCCCTCGTTTTATAACCTGATGTTCAGCGATATCTCAGCTACAGTGATTCTTCAGCCTAAATCTACAGACATGGGCAGCTGTCTATTTTTATTTGTGTGAGTCGAAGAGAAAACTGAAGACGTCAGCTTTTGATGAAATCTTTATCGCTTCTAATGGCTAAAGGAAAAGAGAGTCATTTCTGACACGTGTGAGCTAGTTGTTCTTCAAGCAGCACGTTTTTTTACAGCTGTTTTCACTGGTGAACTGGTTTAGGAGAAAGGGCTTCGGTGTTTAACCCTAACCGGATTCTCCATACACACACTGACAATAGACTAATTCACTGTTCTGTGATTGGGGTAAATTGGTGTCTTGTCTTGGACACCTCGACATGCAGCCATGGAAGCAAAGCGCACACCCTGGGGTTCACAGACGACTGCTCCACCCAGTGAGCTACTCACCAAAAACCAACCACCCGTCTTGACCTCGGACGGTCATCAGTCACACAAACACAAGAGGTGACGAGTCAGGATAACACACATGTAAGAACTGAGTCAACATGTCTGGATTTCTCTATCACTGTTGTTACTGTGGATACGTGTTTGACACTGTGCCCGTGAGGAACACGGTCTATGTACTGTGCCATGTGTTTGTAATACCTCAACTACTGCATGTTTCTAGTTTCAGTTGGTCACACGGTGTCATGACTAGTGTAGCTCTGAAGCCTCTGGCCCCCTGAGGTGATGAAATCAGAGAAAGAGAAGAGCTGGACACAGAGGCAGAGAGACAGAGCAGCGGTGGTAGACAGAGACACAGACAGGAAGCAGCACATTGGTATTCATGGTTGGTTTCAGCTCACCCATCCATCCCCGCCTCACAGTCTTAACATCACATTTGCCCTTCAGCGCAGCAAATGCCTCACACACACACACACACACACACGGCTGGTGGAATCCACACTCCTGTCTGCAGGGGTTCTGGGCAGTCGATCACATGCACACACCTGTTACGACGCGTGTGCGCTCACATGCCGTCCCACCAAGCTGAGGCATAAACAAGCTTTTTAATTGCTACATGAGAGAATCAGATGTTTCACTTTCACTTCATCACATTAAGTTGTGTGCATCATTATAACTTCGCATCATGAGTTCGATCCATTATTGATGGCTGAACACGGAGAAAATAAATAATGTAACCATAAACTGCCTGTGAAATAATTACTGCTCACTCCTTGGAAGTGCACAGATTCTCCTCTCAGCAGTCGACTTCGGAGCTTCCTTAACCGAGCAGCCAGACAATAAAGAGTCTGTGGGGTTTTTATTGGTGAGAGCTGATGCAACACGAGCAGCGCTCTGTCTTAATGAGCCTGCATCCCGAGAAGTCTGAAGTGTTTGGTATTAAACAGAAACATTCATGTGAACTCTGATTCCACTTTATTTAACACACAAATAAAGAGAGACAACAAAGAGAAAAGTCAGAAATAAATGACCACATTAGTGAGGTAGCGTGTATCTAATAAATACTGTATGTAGACGGGGGACAGAAATGTGGTAAAAAGGAACAGATAGGCGGGATGTGCAGCTTCTGTTACCTTATGATCCTTAAAATGACATATGAAGTCAGCGACTGCTTCATGAACAGAAGGGAGGGCCTCTTCACAGACTACAACATTAAAATAACCAGAAAGCAGCGTGCTGGACGAGGGGCATTATAAGATCATCTTCTGATAGAGACTGAGCAGTGGGATAACCCTGAGGGACGGTGGCCGTGTCATGGAGAAGATGATGCACAGCTGACTTTTAACCTTTTGATTGAGGCTCTACTGTAAAGCTGTGTTCTCTGAGCATCCCTGACTCTGAAGGCCAAAACAAGACTGTGACTACAGTATCTAAAGTAACTAAATTTAAATACAAATCAGTGAGATGATAAACCTTTGCAGGAACATTAGCAGCAGGCACCGCTTCCCATCTGGGGTTCAGTGATTTTATGACTCCCTTTAGATTGACAGCAGTGGCCATGACTCTCTTTGTGTGTGTGCTGGCGTGACCCTCACCTCTCGACCCCCTGCTGGGACTGACCAGGCCACATGTCTCTCTGTTAACAAAGTCATTTCAAAGGTCATTACCTTCATCTCACTCTTGGCCTTTTAATATGACAGAAGAAACTAAGACAGGAAGAGTTTGGAGATGGGGTTTCCAGAAAACAAGTCAGGGCCAAAATAATAATTCCAGAACTTTATAGCCTCTTTATGCAGTAATGATCTTGAACTTGGCTTTGTCAGCACTGCTTTTGTGATCACTCCCTGTCACACCCTCGGTGGGATATTGATTTTGAGCTTTAAGTAGGTCACTGGTTCGTCATCAAGCAGTCGCTTCACTCGAGTGTTTCTTCACAGGAGATATGGAAGCCGTTACGTACCTGTTAGAGAGTAAGTCTTTGCAGTGACCTCAATTTTTTCTGCCCTCGCAACCCCTTATTGAAAAAGGGAGGCAGCACAGACTGGACACACAAACATGCCACATCATAATGAATACACAAACCAAAAGCTGAGGACCCACTTGACCTTAATCGCATTATACAACCACGGTGCCCTACACATATTCACACGTTCCAGTACGTTAGTGTGTGTTTGTGCGCACCCTGCTGCTGACCCTGTGCAGCAGGATTACGCTGGATGTTAAGCGGGATCGCGCTAGGACGTGACTTAGCTGTGAACCTCTCACACTACACAGATACATACAAATAAATATACGTGCACGACATGCATACACACAAACGTAATCGCACAGCTTTAAGTGAGGAATCATTTTGCTGCACACAGGAATAGTTCAACAACGGTTGGAAAATACACTAATTTGCATTGTTTTTGCGAGTGAACAGAAGAGACTACTACGAAGAACAGACATCTGTTTCTAGGTTTTATACAAACATCTACCAACCACGACCAAGACACAACAATGACTGAGACACAAGTCGCAATAAACCTGCATTAATACGCGGTACACGAGAATGAATTTGAATTGAGGATTATAATGTGAAACAAACAGGGAGGCCGTGTCTGATACACACCCCAGCAGTGGATTTTTACCACCAGACCCTCTCTGGCTACAGTAGCAGTCAAATAAATGACCTGCGAGAGCAGAGAGGGAACCAGCGTGTGTGGATAAAGTGTCTGTGTGAGTGTGTTGGTGTGTGGCGTATTCTTGCCAAGCTGCAGGCACGGTTTGCGTGCCTGGGAAGGAAAACAGCTCAAAACAAAAGCAGTGTGAGAGGGCCAGAATGTGAATGGGCGTGTTGGGGTGTTCTCCTCCCTTTTTTCCTACAGCATGCTGGCTGACGGATTGGCTGGATGGGACCGAAGCCTCACATGCAACTGATGTGCACACACAGGGCCCTGCGTACACACACACACACACACACACACACACACACACACAGCTAGACTGTGCAGGGACAGGCTTGGAGGGGTCCTGAGAGGTCAATGGGAAAAACACACAGTCACACATACACACAGATACAGGCACAGCAGCATTGTTGGAGCATATAGAACATGGGCAGAACCAAACTGTGGGCTGAGATTATTCTCTTACTTCTCAATCTAAACAAAGTCACCAGATTATCTGAAAATGCACCATCATAAGCTAAAAAGACAAATGTGGTTTTCAACAATAGTTTGAGGAATAATCAGACTGGTTCCCAGTCCTGACACACACTCAGCCAATCATCCCCAGCTGCAGCCACTTTGGCAATGAAGGCCCACTGTATATATTACCCTTTCCCTCAGTTACCCATTGTCAGATCCTCTGTTGTCCCTCCTGAGACTCCATGCTCTCTGCCCCCTGGTCTGGGTTTTGGGTTTGTTCTTGTTGTAGTTTTCTAGTTTCTTGCCTCACCTCTATCCCAAGACTTTATCTCTTTCCCTGGTTCAGCTGCCTAGTTTGTTCCCTGATCCTGTGTGTCTCCTTCTGTAGTGACTCTCAGTTTACTTCTGGTTTACTTCGTCACAGGTCTTTATTCTGCCAGTTGCTTCATTAAACTATTAAACTAACTATGATGTGAAAATTGAGTTCCATTGTGCAGAGGTTCTGGGCTCTGTGAAACATTGATTTTTACAAGTATTGATCCCACAAAGCCACATTATCATACAAATACAACCATTTAGTTTTTTTGGACTGCACACACTCAGCATGGATGTTCGGTTCACTGTGCGACACAGGTACGACTCTTCCTGTGTATCTGCAGGCAGATGGGTTAATTACAACTCTCTGAGATTCAGTAGCTGTGCAGCATTTATTTCTCTTTGCTGAATTCATATTTTTATGCTGACAATCTCTGTCTCGACAAACCCTGGATGCTCAAAACCCCTGATATGACATGTAGATAAGATGCAGAGAGACATCTAAAATATGGAGAACTGTGTAAGTGCGTTACATCAATACAATTCTCCCCTTATCATTCCCTTGATTACACAGCACCAGGAGGGTCTGAGGCTTTATTCAGACACCCCACAGAGAAAGAGAGTGTTGTGTAAGAGATGTTACAAAAGACACACTTCAAAGACAGTAGAGAACAGCTCCCTCTGGTCTTTTTGAAACTGTGATGTAAGCTTATCTGCCAGCACACACGCCTACCGGAGACCAGCAGTCACACAGATGTATGCACACGCTCCTGCTTTTTCTGTTCCAGATCTGATGTAGCGGAACTTGATTTGACAAATAACCTAAATGTGCAGAATTGTGCGTTTATATATGTTCAAACTCAAAATAAGAAGAAGTCCTAACACACAGATGAGACTGCACACTGTGTTTAGACAGAGAGCCTGATATGTCTCTGTGTGTGCTTCCCAGCAGGCGACACTAACGTTTGACTTCTCTTCTTATTTCAGCCCAGTTAAGAGATACGGACGTTGTGTGACTGACTGATCAGCCTCATTCTGACTTCCTGCATTTTATCCACATAGAATTTAAACTCAACAAATGGCTGTATTCCCACCTACGTTAGGGTCTGATTAGCGATGTGCGAGCTACTGAATGAACTTCTCAGGGTAACAAAAATTAATGATTCTTTTTTAAATAAAATACTGTACACATTTTTGACATTTTGCCTTTATTAACATTTAGTTATGGAGAGAACCAAATGAGAGAAAACTTTTAATGGAAAAGGTTCTGGCTCTTTACGCTGGGTCAAGCAAAGCTGATTTTCTGCATGTTATGTGTAAATCTGACTTTCATCTAAAGGACAGTCCAACATTGGTAATACGTAGTTTTCATCATTTGTCTCGCACCAACATTTTCTTTTAAAACTCCAAAAGCTTTTACTCCTTCTTTGAAGGTGGGTTACTTAAATCAGTCTTTAAAGACATTCTGTGTCTTTGATGAGCATGAAGGTCGACCGACACCAGTAGGCTACTTTTCGAGAGACGTTTCAGCCTCTGTGAAATGTTAGTGACTTTCATCACTAACATTTATCTTCCTGCATTTCTTACCTGACATCCAGTTACACAAGATCTCATATTGGACACTGTTTTTTTTCTATTGCCCAGAATCATATTTTGTAAGAAAGGATATTGTTTTTGGACACCAGATGCTGAGTTCTGCGAAGCGTACACATTTCAGTTCATATACACAAAAGCAGAGCAGAACAGTGCAGCAAAGCAGGAATGCCAAAAGAAAAACATCCCCAAACCGCCATATTTTGTTTCCATAAACTCTGTACATCCAGACTGTAAACCGAACTAACAGAGGACAGCGTTAAAGCTGTTATTTCATGCTTCATGCCCAATTTATCACAGCAGCTCAGGCAAAATGTTTGTGCTTTCCACATACTTCACAAACCAAACGTGTGTTTTCCACTGTAGTTTGTGGTACAGCGGCGTAGGGAAAGTCGTGTTTCCAGAGAGAATGTATGGTGAGACACAAGCATCAGGCACTATGTCCTGTGAGCAGAAGGACTGGAAAATTAACTGCAGCTGTGCTTCAGCAAGTCATATCGAACAATATGCTGTTACACACCAACAAGCAAAGACAAAATGTCCTAAGACAAATAATAGAAGAGATGTATCGAGGGAAAAAGGAGAAGGTCTGGATGCATGTGCATGTTTATTATCCTACCTGGTGCAGCCTGCATCTCCATGAGACCTCCTGTTGAGATCAGAGCCTCCAGAATCCTGATGTGATGCTCTGGGTTCACGTCCGCACTGTTGACAATTGCACAAACAGGAATATTAATCAAAGTCAATGTGAAAAAGACAAGTGAACAATGTCAACATGTATCATGTTTCATTACAAGCAAGTGGTGTTCTTTTGTGTTTAGACCAGAAGTCCAAATCAAATACACTGAGCATGTCTGCGGACAACAAAGACCTCCACCACTGTGTGTCGGATTATACTTTATAATACTCACAGTTCTTGTTGTAATCATTTAGTTTAAAATCAGTATGCTGACTAAACGCTAACAGACTGCAGTGTATAGTCCACAACGATGTAGGATCATCACACACAAAATAAGCTCGTGTAGGATCTGTTTCTAATAGCATGGCATGCTATGATACACCACCCAGCTCTTCAGCTGCCCGTTGTGCAAGTCAGATGTGAACTGACCGAGCTACGCATACAAACACTGCTTCTGACTCACTGACAGAGAAATTCCTCAGTAATTTCTGGAAAAACCGACACAGGCAAACTTTAACTGAGAGAAACACAACAATACTATCAGCCTGGTTAAAGCTCTTCTCTCAGTGTTCAGCTCCTCGTCTGCAGGATGCTGATATTTCAGCTGAGTCAAATATCATGCTTGATTTTCCTGTTAGCAAGGGCAGATTCTTTTCTACAAAAACACCCCATCGACTTTGCTCAGCCTTGAATTGTGCTGGCTGATTTGTGGAAGGAGTTTTAAAAAGTGCCACATTTGTTAGCTCTCCGGCGCGCTGATTCACAAATGCATGATGAATGAAATGGAAATACCTTTCCACTCAAATGCTGTGAGACTTTTGCAAAGGAAGTGAGAGTGGTCGGAATAATCAATGAGTGTATGCAACAAATGGAACGAGCATAAACATCATCTCACAGCTGTGTGGGGACTAACTCATCATTCAGGGTTTTGAATTCAGATTTTACATAATTCCTCAAGGACCATTAAACACAATACAAAACATTAGGCACTATACTCACTAACTTAGCATATAAATCATGTATTTTTAATTATAGACTGTATTTGTGCTATAGTTCACTTATCTACAGACGTCTCTGAACAGTTTTCAACCATCACCTACTAAGTACCAATATGGGAAAGATTACTGTTTGGCATCCAGGAATCATTTTCTTCTTGTTAGATGATGGACACTTGGTGCTCTTCCAGTTGTGGAAAGACATGAAACTCCCCTGATTGAATCATCAGTACAAAAGATGAACAACTATGAAAACATCTGTTTCACTGATTAAACTTACCTCAGGAACTCAGAAGTAAATTATACCATCGTGCAAGCATTACAATAACAAACATCCAATCCAGAGCTAAAATAATGTTTTGTGCTCCATTAATGGCTATTTGAAGCTATTTGAAGCTCCAGAAATAGCTCTGTTGAAACCAGATTAAGACATGAAGCATCAGTTCTTTTTTAGTTTTCAGGTCAGTTCTGGGTGACGGAGGCCTCGGGGTGTAGCGTAGTTCCATAAACCTTAAGAGCCGTTTAATAAACCTGTTTTATGATGACGTTGTGCTGGTGACTCCTGTGTTTCTATACTGAAGAGTTGGGGGTATTATTGAAATGCTAATTTCCAGAACGACTAGCAGAACCAGTGGTTCACAGAGATGGGGGGTTGGTGGGGGTGGGGGGGTACCCTTTCTGTGACTCAAGGTTAATTCCATTTTTCCTGTTACCTGCTTGAGGGAAGCATCATTGTTTCCCTGCCCCTGAGAGACTAACAGTGTAATTAAAAACCACACATATTAACCTAAATTGAATTTAAATAGCCAAAGACGTAAATGAGAAAGCCATTAAGCAAACACTGACACACAACATGGTGTCTTTTCAGAAGAAATAATATGTGGTGTAGAAGTAAACAATGCCACAAGGTGAAGTGGTGTTTCCTCCACGTCTCTACATAAACACCTGGACGTGTGTCGTCATTTTAACTCGTACAAGATGAGGGGTGACTGTGACACAGCAGTGTGTGTCATGGTCCCACAGGTAAAGCGATGCAGAGACTAAGGTTTTGGTTTTACTTCACCACCATCGTCAGTGTGAGGCCTTCCTCCATCACCACTCTTGTCATTTGTGGAGTAACTTTACTCATCTGTCACATATCAGTGTTTCCTGGTTTGTGTAACTCACCTGTCCGTTCACTGGTATTAGAGCCTGATTCCTCAGTACCGTTGCTATGGTTACCTACACCTACCATCTTTTACCACCTTGAACAATGATTAAGAATGAGGTTCAGTGGCTGATCCATTACGTGTACTGACAAACCTCTTTACCTGAGGGGCGAGTGCTTGAAGACGGCCTCGGCGAAGGCCTGTCCCAGCTGACGGGGATCCGCTTGGCTATGCTGGCTGACCCTGGCCAGGTGTCTGGTGAGGTGCACCAGGAGCTGGTGGTTGGTCTGAGGGATGCTGAGAGACTCCAAGATCCTCTTGAGCTTCTCCCCACACTCCTCCACACTCTGACTCTCTGCGAGAACAGAAGAGAACCCGCAGGATTATTACCTTGCTTCTTTCAATGCGGCTAGCATGTGAGCGTGCACACTTCAGTTCGGTCAGTAAGGTTCCCACTCTGTCATTTAATGGTAAGAATAAAACAAGACGAGTTAATGAACATCTGTAAATGTATCTACTGTCCACTAAGAATGATAATGAAGCTGATACTCAGCCGGAAATCTTTTGTGCTGCTATGAAAAGTATTTCCAGTGCATTTCTTCACATGAAAAAAAACAGATGTTGGTGCTAATTCAATACAGCAACACAGATAAATAATTCATTCTA
Source organism: Ctenopoma multispine (assembly GCA_034779795.1). Classification (NCBI taxonomy): domain Eukaryota; kingdom Metazoa; phylum Chordata; class Actinopteri; order Anabantiformes; family Anabantidae; genus Ctenopoma; species Ctenopoma multispine. The sequence goes on along the minus strand of JAUYWH010000020.1, from coordinate 23,126,661 downwards.
AGGTCATGTACATTAAACTGGAATGATACAGAAAAAGAATCACTGAACAAGCTGTAAAAAGAGCCTTTGTTGTGCTTCATGTGTGATACTTCCTCCGCTGTAAGTCGTTTATCACTGTGTCTTAGCAAACATTCACTGCAGCTTCTTGTCTCGACCAGCTTTGCTCAGCCTTACCTGTAACCATTCAGTACTGTACATAACACATTTGGTGACAGCTGTAGCCTTAAAAAAAACAAAGCTGCAGGACACAGATGACTCAAACGCCAAAAGGCTAAAACTAAATTAAAATCAGGAACCTAATATAACTTGTTACTGTCAGTGGGTGTTGCTGTCATCACTCCACTGCTACATGGTTTTATGTTTCCTTTTGTCTATTAAAGTGGTAGCTTGAAATGATGAAATAGCGGAAAACTGCCTCACTATGCAATGTTCTGTTCTTGATTTGCATCATTTCTTGGGGTACTTCTAGCTGCTAATTCAAAACACGCACAGAACCATGTGGAGGGGAAAAATCTATGAACATCTCTGGAGCTGTGAGCTGAGAGTTGTACAGTCGGGACCATAGGTTTACACACGTTTATGGTGAACATGTCTGCCATGGTAATACTGGGCTTTAAATCACTTCTTTGAACTGTCTTTTGCTGAAAAAAAGTAAATTACACCTACACCACATCTAAATATCCCTCAGCAAGTTTTACCTTAAGCTTTCGGTACTTTCCTCTGCAAACTTCAGTTGAAGGTGTTGAATTTGGAGCAGGGGGCTTCTCTTTTAGATGGCAGCTCTCCAGCTTGACTGAACAGTGACACTGGTGTTCTGGCAGCTTCCAGTTCAATGCAGGCCAAGCCTTCGTGCTTCTTGGGTTCTTCCTGAACATCTGAACTAATGTCCTCTCTGTCGGTTTGGGTTTTCTTCCACATCAAGTGGCTTCATCTCCCAGTAACTTGGACTTGGTTTGAAATGATCATCTTGGGATTTGCAGTTGTTTTGAAACGGTGTTAATCGACCGTCGTCTTTCTCAGATCTGCACTGAGCACCTTGGACTTTCACGTGTACTGTGCATTAATCAGTCAAAAAAACTCTTTTTATGTTGGCACAGAGAAACTACCAGCTGTAGTCAATCATCATCACTAACAGGAAGTTAAGAGGCCTTGATCTTGGCAAATTAAAAGACATATTTATTTGCCAAGAATTGCACTGCTGAATGAATCACCTAATCTGCATTTGTGGTTTTTGTTCATTAAAGATGTATGTTGTAGTTCAAAGAAATATTTTTTTAATGACAAGTCATGTCCACGATGTGTGTATGTGGACTAGTCTTGATGGACCTCTGCTTCTACGCTGAGCTAGGTTAGCAGGCATTCCTTTAAAATCATAAAACTATCGTGGTTTGTAAGTTTTAAGAAACAACACCATGTAACGTTCACAAGGATATGTCGAGGCTAAGAAATCTATGCCATTATGCAACCAACAGTAAGATAAAAATGAAAGTTCATTTGTGTGTGTTAGGATTTGGCGAAGGGATAAGTAGACACATCTATGCAATCATTTCAGCATTTCACTCATCCTCACTAAACAGAGAACCCTTTCCTGCTGTTCTGCCCAGCACCTCCATTCACATCCAACTGCTTGCTGACTTTGAGGAGATGCATGGCCTCGGCAGGACATCAGTGATTTGAATTCAGCCCCAGTCCACCAGCCGACTGCTCGCAGTCACCACAGAGAAAATCGCAGGGGCTGCTTGTAAAAACGACACAGCAGGCGGCAGTGCAGGGGATATTACTGACTCCTTTTCTGGTACTAGCCAGAGTTCAGACAATGGGCCGTGTTTGAAGAGGACCAGACGTATTGATGAATGCTCTCACGACAGGCCCTTTGCCACTGCAAACAAGCTGGAAACAAGAAAACATCTGTGGCTGAGCCTGCTGTGTGCCGGGTTTATGACGAGGAAGACTCAGTGGGGGACCATTCTGCACAAGAATCCACAGAACAAGTCCATTTATCTCCATATGAAGCTGTCTGGCTGCTCTGGGATTTCATTTACCACAAGCTTCTTCTTTTAGATTCAGTGTTTTCACAGTGTGTCTGAATTTTTAATCGTGTTGCGCTTGTGAGATTGGCTTATGTTCTTCCGTTGAAATGAAAGCTACAGTTTTCTAACCAAAATCTGATCAGTTTAATGGTTACCCCTATTTTTCATTTCATTTTGCCGCGTTTTTATGAAGTGCTATACCATGTGTGATGCATTAAAGATGTGTAATAATTCAGTCATCTGCTCAGTTATAAGACTTGAGCTCTGGGAACATTCATTAATATGAATCCAGAACTAAAAACATAATCACAACCAGAATTTACTACATCTGTTTGATTTAAAAACCGAAAGATAAAAATCAGCTTTGTATTGTTTGCAGCTTCAAGTGCAGACAACAAAGCTGCCAACATAAAAGCCTAAAAATAATCAACAGATTTCTTTTAGTAACTACAGTATTTTGTACTTTTCTGTATCCGTATTATTGCAAAAACATGTAATAAACATGTTTTTTCAACTATACAGATAAAGAATTACTTACAAAAAACAACTAAATCAAATGTTCAGAACACACATGACATGAAACTGAGCAGAAAAGAGAACATATTTCATTATTTTCACTTGTTATGGAAAAAAAAAAGTGGATCTTGGTTTGTAGCTGGTCAGAAAGTCACATCATTTTGATACACAAGAGCTGTGTTTGTGGAAAGAGCTAAACTGCATCTATTATCTATTTGACATGTACAGTATAACACAGTGGTCTGTGTGATGCAGTTCTCTGCATGTGTGCATGTTTCCAACGGTGCTATGTATTGACTGAAACGTATTGACTATCCATATGAAGTATTGGTGTATCTGGCCCTCTGCGCAGGAACTAAAGTGTTCAAATCGATCCCAATAACACAAAGTGCCAACAGAGAAATGGAGGAATGCACAGAACGACTGAGTGGAAATATGATGGAAGGAGGAGAGCGAGGGACAAAGGCGCTCCACATCCTCACAGAAACCCTCCATCAGAAGAGGAGATGCTTTTCAGTTTCTGCACGTTACCTTGTGAAGTACACGCATATGAAGGTCAAGCGTCCATCGTCCTTGTTTTACCATGTTGGGGGTTGATGTCCAGAGGTCAAAGGTCAGACACACAGAGAGGTCAAGAGGAAAGGGTGGAGTCAAGTGACCGTTGGTGTGTATTTCTTAATTTGTTTGTGACACATCTCATCTCCTGCACTGTACGAGCAGAGCTGTACTCATTAATGCACAGATGTGTGGACTGCACACACTGCAAAGAGTGTAAAACATTTACAGGAGAATGGGACGTATTCCCCCATTCCTGTGTTCCACATCAGATTCACCAATCTCTCTTAACAGCACAAACCTGCCATGAATCGTTCATTTCTGACTGATACTAAAATGTTAACAGCACTGAAAGACATCTTCCTGAAGCAAAGTGCTCCATGACTGATATCTGAGGAGGTGAAGGGGGTAAAGATCACTGAGATAACTGAGTAAAATATACTGCAGCCTACTGGGTCACACTCTCCATGTCAGAAAGAGCTGGAAACTGCACAGCAACCTGCATTAAAACCTAAACGCATCAGTTTCCGTATCATCTTTCAGCACCAAGTCCATTCAGCTGGAGCCACTAGAACTCTTAATTTAAAACACATGGATTTTGAATTGTGGAGAAAAGAAACCTTTACAGGACTGAACAACTTATACATTTCGTCATATTTACATCAGTATAACTAAAACCTGGTGAATGTCACAAATTCCCTAAAATCACTACGTGATACGTGGAAAATAAAAACATGTTTTTCTCCCACTGGGTCAATGTCTGTTGTTTGTGGAGAACGTGTGAGGCTTAAGAAGTTCAAGGACACAAGGTGTGTGTGTGTGTGTGTGTGTGTGTGTGTGTGTGTGTGTGTGTGTGTGTGTGTGTGTGTGTGTGTGTGTGTGTGTGGGCAGGTGGGCCATGATAGATGACTGACAATCTGCTGCAGCCTGATGGAGGTCATGGAGGTCACTGCTCTCTGTCTGACCACTACTGATCATAGATGACCACCAAATGCAGTCCTCCTTCCTCCGTTATTATGCATTGTGGTTGACCTCTCTGGTCAAAAGAGGTCAGGACGGGAGAGGGAGCTTGACCATCTGGCACAGAGGAACTCTGGGAGACTGGACTGAAACTGGGCACTTGGGGGAGTTGAGATGACAACATGGAGGAAGGTGATGGAGAGAATTGGGGATTTTGGATGTATAGAAAATAAACCTTGAATTCCTTCTGATGCTACAGATCAGCCTCAAAACACTAGATATAGATTTCCAGCATTATGATATATGATATACTCTTAATTTAAGTCCTTAAAGTCTAAAAGATTAAATATAGTTCCCTGAAGGAATCACCAAAGTCCCTGTCTAGACCATGTTTCCTTCTGTGCTCACACTGCCCTGAAGATCCAGATGGGTGGTGGTCTGAGCCAGCTGGCCTCTATCCTCACAGAAGATGACCCCGGTGAGACCATTAAGGTTAACTAAGCATCGCAACACAAACGTATGAGGGAAGGCAGGGAGGAGATAAAAAATGGGCCTCGGCACGAAGGGTGGGGATGAGGAAAATGAATGAATGAAGATGAAAAATGGCAGAGAGGAATAAGTGTAGAAGGCCTAGATTCAATTATTAAGATAAGTGATTCAGAGAACAAAGACGAGAGATAAAGGAGCGACAGGAGGCATGTAAAACCAAAAAAGGAAGAAATAATAACTTCCCTGTGACTCCTGTGAAAATACAAATGTGCAAATGTTTCCAATTTAAACTCCAACAGTGAGATGTTTAAAGCAGTAATTTACTGCTCTCACTCCACAAACAGCATCACATTCATTCATCTCCTCCTATGGCGGCATTATTACCTTAGGGTTTAAGGAAACATGTGACAACATCACAATCCTCACGTCTTTCATGGAAAAAAGCTGAAAATAATCAAACTGAGAAACGGCTCGGTGCTGATAACAAGAGGCTGATTATGGTCAGAATATTGCAAGAAAAGATTAAATGAGAACTGCAGCCATCTGACGACAAAAAAATGTAATTTTCTGCTACTAAGAAAGGAGACAAAAGAATGAATGCTGCACTCGAATAGGAAATTATTGGACTAATTTGAGGGTTAAATGGAGTTTGACTGAAATGACGCACGTTTAGATTAGACTCACATTCAGGAAACATGTTTTGCAAACAGATTTCATGTTCAGTATTTTTATTATTTCACACGTCTCCAAGTTCACCCCGGTTTCTCTGACTGAATGATCTCATGTAAAATTGTTTAAATCATAATGGCACCACTGGCAGGTCAGTGGGGTTGAAAAGGGTTTCTGAAAAAGTCCTTCCCGCATCTCAACATTTTATCTTTACTTCTAACAGTGTCGGGGGGATTCCCATGATGAACTACTGACTGGAAAATTGAAGGCAGATCTGACAGATGAGAAAATGACTCGTCTCCTGGAGAGCAGGACAGCCTGAGGAGAGCTAACAAATAGAAAAGAAGGAGAGGGGATTTTAACTGTTACAACATCAACAAATCTCCGGGATCAGACTAAGACCCGACAAATTGTAGCTGTTTTATATTAAGTCGGTTTCACTGATCCTGTCCACATGGATACAATCAAATACGCTGCCTCAAATTCCTGCAGCAACAGTTGATATGTACAGAATTTAAAAACGCAATTATACAGAAAATCAAATCTTCATTTTGCTGATGACAGCGCTGTTTGATGTCTAATAAACCTGATTCCGTCTCTGTGATGGGCGTGGCTATGAAGCATTGAGTTTAAACCTGAGTATAATGGGAATGTAAAATTAATGTCATATTTCAACTCACTTAAAATAAATATCTAAACTACTTTAGCTGATTGGCATCAGTTCTTTTACTGATACCATTACTGGTTCATTTGTCAGCTGACATGAACAACCAATCATATTCACACAGGTGTATGGTGTGGCCATTATAACCTGACACTACTCTACTGACACGTCATGGCCGCTCGCACTGGGCCACCCAAAACATTCAAATGCTTGTCAGGTTGGGCAACAAGTCATCAGTTCATCAGTTCATCACTGAGTTCAGGTTGGTAGTTGTGCCAAATTTGAAGCAACTCCCTCCAAGTGTTTCTTAGTTAGCTGGTGATAAGAAGTGTGTGGCAATGTAGATGGGCGGATGTTCAACCTGAAAACATAATGCCTCCAGCCCTGATTACTGTCGGGACTGAGTCATAAAACAAAACTAATACCAATACAAACCAATGTCACCACACGGCAGCTGAAACTGCACCAAAGCCATGTCACAGCTGGTCAGTAAGACAAAAGTAACCTTGTTCAAAATAGGAAAGTGCCAGAAAGAACGGGATGAGGAGGAATAATAAGAAAATAAATATCAGTTTATTCTCACTAAACAGGCAGCATGTGATGGGTCTGAAGACAAGTGGAAGCTCACAGACCCATTCGCACCACATACAGCACATTGTTGCTGACTAGAAGAATGATTTAGTACCTCAGGAATGAAGAAATAAAGATGCGAGAAGTTCAGACAGACACAATGAAGAAGAGAAATCAAAAAGGGACAAACTAGACTCAACACTTTCTCTCTGAGCAAACAGTTTAATTTTCAGGGATGTTCTCAGCATTGTTTCCTTATTAAAAGCTTTAGGCGTCAAAGGGTGCCCCCGTCCTAAATAAGTTACATTTCACTGGGCTTAACCTCAGACAACCTCTGCAAAATAGTTGATGCATCCTCTGAAAGTGGTTTATCCTGACTTAAAATGTTTCCATGAATAAATGAAACAAAAAAGGGCTGTCACTTAGCGGGCGGAGAGAGAGAAAAGCACTTACATAATTGAAAGGGTTTTCAGTTAGAGATCATGTTGCGGAGCTCAGCTGAGTAATATTTTGGTGGGGAGAGTAGCAGAGAAGGTGGAGTGAACTTTTTTGCAAGCTCAGATGATGCTTCTGTCCTGGAAAAGTCCCGCTAGCGTGCGCAACGCCAACACACTCTGTCTGTCTGCTCATCTGTCCAGCACCGGTTTGCAGAAAACCCACACAAAGCACGGAACTCTGAACGCCAAGGGAGGGGTGATGAAAAATAGATGAAAGTGTGAGAGCCCCTAAAAGGTGAAGAGAGGAGGGCCTGCTGGGCGAGGTGGACGGCAGGTGAAAGGGTGAGCAGGGAGGTCAGCTGTACAGAAGAGGACAGAGAGAGAGAGAGAGACTGGCACCAAGTCACGTTCCAGCACAGACAGACTGTTTTCACTGGAAGCTGAAGCTGTCGGGAGATTAGCAGAACGTTGATGCTGACGAGAGGTTACACCTCTACATCCAGACGAGGTGGAAATCTCCCAGGTGTGACAAGCGTCGGCACTCTCACCAAGTGACATAGGCATACAAATACCATTAGCTCAGATTTAGGTCCGCAGTTCAACACTGCAGGGCGGAGGAGCGTAGGGAGCAGCACATGACTGAGGATGCAGCTGGAGGCCTCGACACTCACCAGCCATGAAAAAGCTGCCTACAGCTACAGGACAACTCAAAATCTTCAGTGTTATGTGGTCAGAATTGTGTAATTATATTCTCAGTCACAAGGAAACGGACAGACTACATTTCAGAACTCGTTTTCTGCTACTGGTCTTTATCGCTGCAGGTAGTCTTGGTTTTATTTGGCCAAGTTTGAAACAACTGTCTCTAAAATATACAACATCTCCTTCAGTGAAGCTGAGGGAATATACAGCAGAAAACATCTGCCGCATATTTACCCCGATGACATGGAAATGACAAACAAGTCACTGATGTTTCTGATGCCGTTTTTGTGTGAAACCTGATTTTCAGCCTTCGTGAATTTAAAGACAAAGTACAGGACCAAACTGAATGTGCGTCTGAAGCTGACCCTCATTCTAAATTAACAATTTATTTTATTTATTATTACAGAGACTAAAATAAAACTCAAATACCACACAGCGTCCAGATGTGATGTATCGCTATAATTACAGCACCAGATTTAATGTTAATATATTTTCTGAATAATAATAATATATAGTTTTTGAATAAAACGTTCAGGAAAATACTTGACTTAGTTTTGTATTTTGATTAGAGCGAAGATTTAAGGTTGAGTGGGCCGTAGCCAGAGATGGGTAGTTACATTTTTACTGCACCATACTTTTTACTCTTACTTGAGTAGATGTGTGAAGAAGAAACGCGTCTTACTCCTAACCCTTACTGCCGTCTAGAGACAAATGAACAAATGAAAACTCTGCAGGACCGTATCTAAGTTAACTGTCTAAGTTAAGCACTTAAGGACTATCTGCTTCACCGTTTCTCCCCTTTTTAGCGTCGAGAGGAATTGTTAGCCGCGCTTACAAAATAAAACTTCTGTTTTTGTAGGAAATTACAAAATAAAAGCGAAAACCTTAAACCAGTTAAGCATTCATCATTTACAGCACTCGATCGTATGATTAAAAATGTTCTTTTAAACAAAGCGTAAACCTAAAACACTGATCTCACTGTCGAAGCTGACCTTGTGAAATGTTTGTATTATTCAGATCAGACATTAAAATCTAGTCCACACATGAAATTATAATCATGATTATTAGTAATATAAACTCATGACAACTGGACTTCTTTTTTGGTCGGTTGAAGCTACTTGGACGAGCAGTGAACCGTTTCAACCTAACAAGAAAGAAAACCAGTCGTCAGGACTCAACTTCCTGATATCTTCACACGTAGTCTACAGTGAAAGATTAAACACATGAGAAATGACACAGTTCAAACACACATACAGTAAGTCACCTACTGTAGCTGTTGGTGTAGCTGAAAGTGAGATTTGGAAATTTGTGTTGCTTGTTCCTTAATTGTTTTTTTGTAAAGCTGTTATTTATTAATCAGAAATACCAGAATTTTCACATTATTTTATATTTGTGTTTGTCTGATTACATCATTTCTAAAAAATGATGGTCAAACAGTTACTCACTACTTGAGTAGTATTATTGTGAAGTAATGCTACTCTTACTTTAGTAAAATTTTTGGCTTCTCTACCCACCTCTGGCCGCGGCTCTGTTGAGTCTGGGAACCACTGGTCTAGTGCATTTCAATGGTTACCAGGGTCGGCGCCCATGGCTCATGAGCTACAGCATATACAGTTTATTAGCCCCTTTACGGCGGCTCACTAGCTTTGTGAAAAAGTTTGGATATGGATACACATATTTTACCATTAGCCAAAAGGCTTCAATCACTGCCAACTAGTCTGATGGCAAAATTCAAATGAATATTTCTGCACCACTACCGGCACACTGTGACCCTCTCATAGAGTTCTACACTACACTAACGTCAGTGCAGGGTCCAATACTTTACCTTGAGCAGTGTAGACCAGCTCGCTGTACACTGAGGTGGGGATGACGGGGGCGGGCAGGTCCTGCAAGAACCCTCTGAGAGCATCTGTCAAAGAAACCAGATCGTACGGTTCCAGGTCCACTGAGACCGGATCTGAGAGGACAAGAAACACATAAGAAGAACGATGAGAAGTGTTATTTATTCTGATTATTCATATGCAAATAAACTACAACAAATCATTTCCAGTTCTGTCTCCTTTTCCCCCCATAGCTTTACTTCACCTCGTCATACTGGCACCGTGCCTCATGGTCAGTTGTTTCTGGGAAACGGAGGAATGCTGTCAATCAGCCTCAGATAAAAAAGATGCTGACACGTCCAACCCAGAATGAAAACTTGCCAATCTCTCCACTGGTAGACACAACAGCAGATAAGGAGGCTGCGTGTGTCTGTGTGAGCGCTCAGAGCGCTGTGTTAGCAAAGGACAAACCACATGGTGCCACAGGACGTTTTATCTTTCACCTCAGCCTTCCTCCTCTACTCTACCTCCACTTGTCCTTCCTCCCCCTGCTCCTCCTCCTTCTTGACCTTTCTCTGCTGTTTGCTTCTTATCTTTTCATCTTCTTCTTACTCCGACTAATTTTGATCCGATGCTTTTTCATTTTCATTTACTTTCTTTTCTTTCTCTTTCATCCTTCATCCTCCACCTTCTGCCAACCTCTGCACCATTTGCACACCAGGCTGTTTGGAGTCAAAATGGCTGTTAAATCCGACTGAACTGCCCCTCTAACTAATGCTTGAATAAACTGAACTAATTGGCTCAGGCCAGTAAACGGCAGAGCCATCTGTATCAGTAGATGACCGCTTCGCATCACGCTGCTGCGGTCGGTGCTATCATACAGTGATTTGTCTGGGGAATTCAATCACCCCAACACCCAGAAAGAGCTAAATTTGTTGTTGCCATGGGACCTGAGTGCCATGAAAAGATATTAGCACACTTTCTCCTGCATGTGTTTGTGTGTGTGAAGAGGTATTAGAGCATTCCTGAAGAGCAGACTGCAATTTGTTAATTTGCGAGTGCTATTTTTATTAGGTTGGGATTTGGGCTGCTGGTGGTAATGACAGTGGTGATGGTGTTAGATTAGTTTGCACTTCTGGCACAAATGCTGGCTAATTATGACGCCTTCTGCACTGCAATTTCACCAGGGAACTCCCATACAGACGAGCTTCTTTTCTTCCCCCCTTTCCCCGTTTTTCAGTTTCTGAGTGATTCTTTAAAATCTCCCCAAACAACTGTCCAGCTGTCAGGAAGATAAATGCTCCGAGTTGATCAGAATGCAGATGCATGTGGGTTACAGTTAACTTTAAAGTGCACTCTCAGTAAAAAGCATCATGAGCAGGAACGAGCACATTGCATTACACTCCTGCACTGCTTCTGCTTTCTGAACAGTCATACGGTGTCAATATGATGTAGTAGTTCTGCACTGGGCAAATTTCTTCTGCTACTGTAAAAATAAAAAGTGTTTATTTCCCTCTGTTCTTTCTCTCCCAAGCACATGGCCATACAGTGTACCTCCCCCTCTCTCTCCTTCCAGGTTCTCATCGTGGGAGGCAGCTGTGTGACCCAGGTCCATGGCTGCACCATGACGTTTCTGGGATTCTACCGGATCATGTTCCGTCTGTTGCTTGTTATTGTCTCCTCTCCTTTCTCCTCTCTGCTGTTGCCCAGTGCTTGCTCTGTATAACTCTGTAAGGTCTTGACCTTGACCTTAAATCTTTCAACAAGTAACCAAAAAGTGAAATGTCCCTCTGCACAAAGGACACTGTGTAACTACTTTGTGTCTGACAAATGACAAAATTTAGGTCTGCAAAACAAGATTTTCAATACAGCAGAGCTTGTATGTATTAATCCAGAAAATGTGCTCGCTGATCATGAGTTAGTTATAACTTCAAAGAGCGGAGGGAGAGAGGCAGCAAAGACAAAAACTGCTTGTTTTCTCACATTTTGCTGAGAAATGACTGTGTCTTTCCCACGCTAGCAGCAAAATGGTCGAATTGTTCGGAAGAAATTCACATGATTTCTCTGAAGTCTGTGGATTCTTATTTAACGATGTGAAGAATCAGATGAGTTTACTATGAGCACAAATAAGACAATCATTTTAATCTTCCCAGAATGCTAAGCATGACTATTTTTAATCCATGATGGAAAACTGCAAAACAACAGTAGCTGTTTGTCTGTTCCAGATATCAGACACCGATTCTTTGGTGTCTGATATATTAGTGGTGTATGTAGCTTCTGTCTGTCTGCTTTTTCTTCTCCTGGTGGTTGCATGTGAAAAAGCCAGTTGACCCTCTGGTTTATCAAGATGGTCCTCAGGGCAGACTGGACAGACTGGACAGAAATCCATTCCTTCCAATGGAATCACACACCGAGGAGAAAATCCATGAGGAGCGCTGGCACCTTTATACAACTTTAATACAAGTAGACACTGACATCCATGCATTTGACCAGTTTCCAGCTGTCTCAACAGCGCTGATCAATGTTGAACTGGACAAACAGAAGAAGTCATCTTACTCATTGAGAACAATAATGATAAGAATATGACCTGTTCCATGGACCATGTGTTGAGTGAGCTGTGTAAAATCAACAAGCCATCTAGCTTCATGTGTTCCCAGCTAACTGATCCGCTCTTATAGTAAATCACCAATTAACCTGGCAAAAATTTACCTGTTTTGCAAAATGAAACAAGTAAAAATCAATGTGCTCCTTTTCTGTCTGACTGAGTGCTGGAGGTGACACGTTGATGTTCAGTGTGTGCCTGAACCGTATCACTATGCCAATGATGACAGTAAATTTCCTCATTAAAGAGAGGCAAGTGTCGGCTGACTTGTTTATTGCACTTGTTGGCCAGACAACTGTTTCTGAGATATAGTGAGCAATAAAAGCAGAGATTCACAGCAATGGTTTCAGATGTCACGGAAGAAAACAAAGTGTGCAGCACTAATCCACATTTTAATTTTGATAACAGCCACATGCCTGTGAATTTTTTAATGAGTAGCTGGTTGAGACAAACCCACAAAACGAAACTAAACTGCTGTTACCCTCTGCTCTGTGGATCTTATACGTCTGCTCTGCTGTGCTGAGTTATGTCAGAGATGTGAGATGAGGAAAGCAAACCTCTTCTCTTTTTTATCTCTTATTCTCTCTATCAGAAGTCATCACCCTCTGTCTCACTTTAACCTCTTAATCTCTGCAGCCCTCCGAGGAAAACCCCCCATTTACCGCACATTTTACTCATGTTATATCCATCACGGTTGACTGAGAAAACACCTAGAACATCATTTCTTTTTAAAGTTATTTTCTTCAAGCAACTGAACAAATATACCAGTATAGTGGGCATATTTCAACAGGCACAGTAAAAGGCTAAGATCCCATTTGTTTGTTCAGCTTCACATTTAACCAACATGACCTTAAGACAGATGCACGGAAACATGAAATGCAGGGACATGCACAACCAAATAGCTCATTATTGATCCCTTTATGTACACGTCCGGGTGTTGTGATGCATCGACAGGTTCAGGGTGATTTTTCTGATCTCCCTCCCAAAAGAACAACTTCGATCGGCCTCTTCAACTCCAATCCGTCGCCACCATGGTTCTCAATCATGGTTCTCCCTCCATCAACTCTTAGATCTCCTCTGAGTTTTGCTTACATCACATGACAGTTTATAACAATGCAGATAAACACACACACACACACACTCATGCACATGACCAATTTCCTCTCCATACTTGATCCATCAGTCAGCTAATCAAGGCTTTGTGTGACACTGGATATGGATCAGTTGACAGATGGGCAAATGAATGAAAGGGGTCAATAGTCAAGAGCAAGGTCTAGTTATTGGATTGCTGCATCTTACACAGGATCCATTTGGCAGGAATGGTTGATTGGCTATGAGACTGGGTGAAATCAAACATGGCCATTAAGAGTTTAATTTAGGTGGTTTAGGCCTTAAATACCAAACCAGTGTGGACTGTTCATTACTCCATCAGATATGTTTGGATATGTTTGATTTGAAAGGGTTAAAATCTGTTTCCACTTACTATAAGAAAAGAGAGACCAATATCAGTGCAGGACCATGTTATCCATGCTGCTCTGCTACACTCCACCACACTCTGGCCAGCTCAATTTGAAATGACAGTAAATGAGAATGACACAAAGTGTGCACATCAAGCAGAGGAGACTGACATTTTCTGACTGGTTCCAAAGTTGTTCATAAACATTGAGAAGTGAACATCTCTGCAACGCTGCCAGTTCCTCAACAGCACCACACTGAGATGAGTTTAGTCAGTTACTTGCTGAGGATACAACCTCCAACCGAAGGAAGTGAGAAGAGGAGAGGAGAGAAGAGAAGAGAAGAGGAGAAAGTCAGCTATCAATCAATCAGCTACACTATGGTCCGTTTGAGCGTCATGGCTTTGGGGAACAGTTACAGGAAATGTTTTTGATTGTACTGGCTCTAACTCAGACTGTAGAGTCTAACAGCATGAGGAAGGAAAGACCAACGATACTGCTCCTTCAGACACTTTGGGTGCAGATCAGTCTGTGTCTGGAAGTTGAGTCCTGGCAACTGGTCGAAATGTTTCTCTACTCATCCTTCTTCAGTCTGTGTCCTGAAACATTAGCAGAGCCAAACTAAAACCATCAACATTCTCATTTTCTCAGCCAATCTTGGGTGTGGGTGAACACTTATGCTCAGGCAACACTGAAGGTTGTTGGAACATTACGCAAGAAGCGTAGATGTCTGCTACAGAAAGCTCCCTAGGAACAAAAAAGGACAATAAGCGAGGCCTCAGTGTCTCTGTTATCTGTATCACAGGTACACAACTGGCTGATGTATTGAGCTGATATCACAGATGTGAAAAAGTCTCAGTGACCCTCAAAGAGCTCAAGGAAAGAACATCTGTGTTCTCCACTAAAGGTTCTGTATTTCATTCAAGGCCTTTACATCCTGAGTTGACACAAGGCAGATGCACCCCCCCGCCCATTCCTCCACAATGGCAGCGATATGGTTTATTCAGATAGAGCTGCACTTTAATATAATACACAAAACCCCTGTGTTTGTCCCCGTGTGCCGTGTGTTAGGGATGTGTGTGTCCTTGCAGCAGCATTCCAATAAGAAACTCATTATTCTACAAAAGCTGTGTGATCATCTGGCCTCAGCAGCATTACAGAGCTCTGATTCAGTGGAACAAGCAATTTTCAGAGAAAGAAACTGCGGTGCAATCCAGAAGATTCTTAGTAAAGTGGGTCCCATAATTCAGCAGCGTTAGACAGTAATTAAACTACAACAGACAGAGTGAGAGACTGATGAAGGCAGAATTCACTGGCTAACAGCTCGAGCACACTAACTTGCTCATTTCAATCAATGCTGTTTGAGATGGGAGCAGCAACACGTAGAAATAAAAAGCAGTAGAGGTTCTTAAAAATGCAAAGCTGATGTGGTAAAGTATTATTAGACTCCACATTGCCATGGCAGCAGCTGGTATTTGTGCTCACACCTGAAATAATGACTTGTGTCTTCATAACCACTTGTCATAATCTGATCGTCAGCGCAGTGGAATACAAAGTTTTCTCAAGGTGAAACCTGGGTTTTACAAAATCTAATTTAGAGATGATCTGACATAATGCATGGGAAATTAAAGGTGTTGTTTCTGTGCCATCGTATACAGTAGATGTTTAGTTTGATTAAGGACGAACTGTCTGGAATAGATTGTGCTTTCTGAGTAAAAGACATCTCCTGTGGGATGAAAAGAGCAGAGACGCAGAGAGCTGTATATGCCAGAGTGAAAAGATCACTCATTCTTACATTTTATTTGACATTTGTGGATCAAGGTGCATTAAGGAAGTGAGTGTCCGAGCTCTCACCAATGGAATCAGAAAGAGCTGAAAACATATGTTACGGTTCTGTGTGTTAGCAGCTGTAACAATCCGGGACTAATTTGACCCCCTTTAAATGCAGCTCTCCACATCGTGACACACTAACAGTTTGGGAATTCTCTCACAAAGTTTCCTCAGAGGAGACTTGTCTGGGATATGCACACGTGCACCACTGAGATTCCCCGGCAACCTATGTAACGCCTCAACGTATCTCTATAGAATTTAGTTCTAAGTTTGAGATGTGAGCCGCACAGTCAAACAATGCTCTGGAATAGAGGACTGTCAGTTCATGCCATGCATAACTGTTGCATGTCTGCAAATTAACTTTTGTTTCAAACGTTTGCGTTGGTCAAAATGAATTGAAATTCTCCTGCTGCTAAATAAACAAACTACAGTGTCGTACACTCGCTGGAAGCTGTTAACCAAAGACAGCGCCGAACATCTGGAAGCAGAAGAAAAAAAGCAGCATATGGTGGGTTTTCATGTGTTTCCACAGTTTTGTTGGCCTGAAATTCCCCTCTGAGCTGATAGAGATCATTCTGTTAATCCCTACAATGCAGCACGTGGTGCATGGTGGTGAGAAATAGTGAAGCTGCTGTTTTTCGTTTTTATTGACTTACTTTAACCATCTTCTGCAGAGGCTCCTATAGCACAGTATATCCTCATATACAAATAGACCAACCAGCAAATGCAGTATGAAACATCATCCTCATAGATCTGAGGACGGGGTCAGCTGCTGACAGAATCTGTGCGTGTGTTCATGTTAAAGAAAGATGGAGAGAGGCAGAAGTCAGGAGGTTATACTGCTGCAGAGGTACAGACAGACAGACAGATATCAGAGGTGATAAACTCTGCAGAACAAACAGATTAACACCAGTGGAGAATACTGGGGGTGGAAACGCTGCAGGATCCTCTTTGTGTTGTGTCTCCTCTCAAATACAACAACAAATCTCAAGCAGCTGAGCAGGAGGCACTTGAACTTTCAAAATCACAACACGGATAAACCTCTTGAACCCCGCAGACTCGACAGCGAGGCAGCCGTTACCACTTCACGCTGTGCAGACAATATTTGTTGAAACAGCCATTTTTTTGTTGAGACCTTTAAGAACTTCTCATCCACTGCTCAAATATCTGCAAATTCACCATCCGATTATGAATATCACGTGATGTAACCAAACACACTACAGAACAAATGTGGTGAAACCGTTTTGTCAAAAGTTCACAAAGAAGCTTTAACTTAACTTAATTTGTATGTTTTATAAAAGGATATGCACACGTAACATCAGATGTGTTTTCTCGTAAAACATCGTGGAGGTGTGAGTGTAGATAAAATGCTGGAGAGAACATATATTCCTGCAGCTTTAGCTTTTATTATGGAGAATGCATTAGTAAAATAAATACACTAAACTCAAGAGACTGGTCACGTGAAAGTACACTCAAAAATTTAAAGGCAGCATTAAAAACCTTATAACTGTTCATGATAAAATATTGCAGCTTAAAACTTTATTACACTTTTTATTGGACCTGCAGACACTTTAGGTTTATGTGTGTTTATGTGTGTAAAGGGATGTTTAACTGCTTTTATGAACATCTGACATGTAAGAACCGGTTTAAATAGATACATTAGATGTACTATGGTCATATTTTCTTGTGAGTGTATTAAAGTTTTCTCTGTGTGCTAAGCTAGCCCACAGACCTGCGTGTGCACTGGATGCACAGAGATGACAGATCTCTTTTTATCTGATGGAGACTAAGAGGATTTCCTGCCAAACAGATTTAATGATCAGGAAAATGAAGAAGCATTTGTATCCTCTCAGTACAAAGGTCCAGTCAAATGATAACAGCCAGTAGGTACAGTGGGCCCCTACTGGCCCATGTATGATGATGACACTTATTCAACAGTCAAACTGGGTCATATACACGACCGGTCCATTCGGTGAACCTTCTGAGTAACTGTACCAAGTTAAGAGTTTAGAGCAGAAAACCTGCACAGCAGTACAGAGACGAACTAAGATCTGATCACTCAGACCACCTGCCGAGGTGGTGTGGGACACCTGTGCCCACACATCTTTCTTAGCGTAACGCTTACAACATCTGGACACGTACAGATGTGGCATCTTGTAGCAGTAGAATAGAGCAGTAAATGATTTGGGAGTATGAGTAGCAGTATGATGTATGATCAGTTCGAGCGCGTTTTGCGGCTCATGTTTGATCAGTTTTATCTCATTTCTATTTATTACCTTTCATCTTATTTCTGTGTGTCTGAAAGTAATTAGTCTGAAATAGCTTTTTCTGCTCACATTTGTCCCGGCATCATTGTCAGCTTCCTGTCATCTGTAAAGCTCATAGAAATGCATGAGTCCGTATGACAGGTACTGTACAAATAAAGACATTGAAAATATTGATTGATCTGGTGACCTTTAAGGGTCAGGTGGGGGCTTCCTTCAAAAACTGTCTCCTTGTGCTCTGAATACTACCTCAGCAATAGAGGAGAAGAGAACTGAACAAGTCAGTGATGGATTGAGTAGAGGTGAGAAAGACAGGGGAGAGAAAAGAGCAGAAACAATCACGGCCCACAGAACAAGTGTGTACGCTTCACAGTGTGTGTGACAGTATGTGTTTGAGTGAGTGTTTGCTCCCTGGGTTGATAATCTCAGTCTGAACCCTATGAACTAATTCTGCTTCCATACTGAATAGAGTCAAAAATTTCTCATCACTGATGCTGTGCAGGAGTCTGCTGGTGTGTATGAATGCGTCTGTGGAAGAGTATGTGAACACGTTCACCTCTCCATCTACCCATCTGTCCTTGGCATTCTGCTCTCACACACACACTGATATCACAACATGCAACAGGAGAGAGGGGAGACAGGAAGAAAGAGAAGAAAATACAGAGAGAAAGAAAAGGGAGGCACAGAAATTCTCACACAGGGAGACGGAACAAAGAGAGGAGAGAAACTGAAGCAGACTCAGACTGCAGAGAGAGGAAGTTCATCCAAAGGCCAGAATCGAATAAATGTTGCAGGAGAATTGGTATTAAAGGATAAATTAGCTCCTCTGAAAGAAGCGCAGCTCTTACACAGAGTCAAAACACACGCATCCATCCAAATATCTCCTCTTTTATTTTTCATCTGAGATATTCTGTCAGATCTGAGGACCTCACAGAAGAGTTGATGCCAAACATGAGAGTTTCCACCTGTTGCTGGGTCAACATTAAACCTTTATGAAACCTGTTGTGTTACAGTTAAAAGTTAGGACTATTTTTTATTGGATATTCTTTCACCTGTTCTGCTACAGTCTTCCATCTTCACACATTCTATTGAAATTTGGCTGAAATCTCCAATGTCAAAACCTTAAGGAGCATCATTCCCTTTGCTTCAACAGCAAAGATGAATTTCCTCATTAAAGTTCCACATCAACCTACAGAAAAACTCTTTTCATCCTCCAGTCAACTCCAGTGACTTCTATTTAGCAGGTTTTTAAAAGCAATACTGTTGTCATTGTCTGGATTTACATACTACATGCTAGAGAGAGAGAGAGAGCTGCACTCTGTGTGTGCCAGTGTTTCCTAACAGACGGTGAAGCCACAGGTATGGCTTTAGTTGTTCATGTTACAGGGCAACATATGGCGGAGAAGGAAGTGAGTGAACAGTACAGAGACAAAGAGAAGATGAAGACAGGTACTGTAACGTGCTGTACTGGTCGCGTGTTGTCAGACGGCTGCACTGTGCACGAGATGACATCATTGAAGAGGATGCTGGGAGCTTGTTTAGTGTGTGGGGAGGAGGAGGAGGAGAACAGGTAGGTGGGATGAACATTTCTGCATTTACGTTTGCGTGTACAGCAGAACATCATCACCGCTCACTGCATACTCTTCTAGAAATGTCTGGAATACAAACACTGAGTTCTGGTGTAAGGCTTTTGAATTTACCGAAAAAGATCCATGTCCACTGAGACGAGGCAACACACACACTTCCAGGGAGTACACACTGATGCAGTTACACACGTCTGAGTGTTGAAGAGATGGATCCATTTTCAGAGACCGACTTAATAGGTCGCCGCAGGAAGAATTGATCTCTTGCAGCTATGGAGCAGTTTATTTATGACGCAACACAAAGTCCAACAAGTCGTTTCACACTATTCAACTCAACAGCAGAGCTACAAAAAAAAAGAAAAGAGTTTGTTGAGTACCGGCTGCATCTCAATTCTCTTGTAAACACAGTTGTTTCTCTCACTTGCATCTTCTCCCTGCATCTTAGTCCCTCCCACTAAAGACGCACAAAACGAGGAAACGTGTTGTTAGAGACGCGAGACGTCCTGCAGCGATGTCTGCTTCTGATGTTCGGACATATCCACGCTGTTACCACCACAGCATGTTCTCACTTTTACCTGTAAATTGAGAGGTGCAGTGCATCACATCTTTTTTGCAGGTCTGGTTTCCTTCTAGACTGAAGGACTTAAAACTCTGATAAAGAAGCATTCATCACTTTTACCAAATGAAAACACGCAGACACACCTCTGCAGCCAGAGGCTTTTATCTGCTTCCACATCACGTCCGCTGTGTGTGTTCTCGTGTATGTGGCTGCACTTCCTCACTCCCCAGCTGACTGTAAAAACGCTGCCTTCTAATAGGTTATTGACGGGCGCCAGAGGAAGATGATGACATCACCTCTGACCAATAGCAAGGTAGATACTGAGAGGCAGGAGAAGAATGGAGAGAGAGGATGCAGGGACGGAGACGGGAGAAAAGGATGGAGAGATGGAGGAGAGGGAGAGGAGCACTTTTAATTTGTGTTTTGCTGAACTCAGCGGCTCCTGTCACTGAGCCAGGGAGGCGAAGAAAAGGGACGGTGATGAATGAGTGAATAAAAACTGGGAGAGAAAGAGATAGAAGATGAGAAGGGAAGAGCGAATGAGAGATTGAAGACTACATAAAGGAAGTGCAATAAAATAAAAGATCATTTTATGGTTGCAGGGCTGCAGATTGGTTGATAGGTCGTTAGCGGTGAGAAGTTAACAGATTGGATGGGAAGAAAGAATCTATCTGAACCAAGAGGTGGAGGAGGAGAGGACTCTCATTATGTCTGTTAAAGTTTGAGAAATGATTGCACACAAATGCTTATTGATTGTTGTGCGTGTGGGCGAGCGGACTGAGCTGCAGTGGTTACATGTGTCTTATGTATGTCAGCGCAGTGCAGCGTGCAGCTTGTATCGAGGACACAGTATATTCTGCTCCACTCTGAGCCAACGTGAGTCATCGTTTCCAAAACAGAGGCTGCCCACTCTGTGCCTCACAAGTCTGCACAGCGCGTGTCTGTTGGACTGTGCGTGTGTTGTGTGTGGACATATGGACGCCTGTTCGTCACTGCTGGGTCAGTGTGTGCGTGTCAGTTCTAATGTGTATGTTGATTACATGGACGTACTGTCACACACATGCGGGCACGTTTGTGCACCCAGAACTGTGAGAACACTCGGTGATATAAAGTATTTCCTACTACCTCTGAGCAGGTGCAGCATCAAGCCATAACAGTGACTTTAATAAGGAGCAGGAGTGATGATGATGAAGATGATGATGCTCCAGTCTGACAGATTGATA
This sequence comes from Ctenopoma multispine, assembly GCA_034779795.1. NCBI lineage: Eukaryota > Metazoa > Chordata > Actinopteri > Anabantiformes > Anabantidae > Ctenopoma > Ctenopoma multispine. The sequence continues at coordinate 23,105,737 of JAUYWH010000020.1, read as the reverse complement.
TCTTCTGTTTGCCAGGTGTCTTATGTCTGTACACCCGATTCTTAATTGTCTTTGTTTCATATGAACTGTCTCTAAAGGCACAAACCATATTCTCAGATTCCCCATAAAGAATGTTCTAACTTTTGAAAAATGTCCTCTCTTACTACACATTCCCACTTTCGTAAAACGCCCTCACAGTCCAAACAGCTTCACCCTCCACACGTGCTCCAAGTTTCCCAAATGTCCTTCCTTTCCAGGATGATCTAACTTTAAAAAAATATCCAAACTTTCCCAAATATGTGCCCAAGAAGTGTCCTTGATGTTCCATATATCTTAGACTCCATAGAATCTAGCAGTGAAAAGAAACTAAAGACCTCATTGTCTGTGAAGATTCTCAGTCATCCAGGTAAAGTAGTCTGAGGATTGAGTCATGGCAACTGGACTTCTTTCTT